>DWAJ01000442.1:0-32997 GCA_018238005.1 Eurema mandarina
GTAAGTATAGTACGCGTCACGAATCTTTAGCGGTGAACGAAACCTGCGCGGAAGTCAAAAATAAGGTATCGAGGTAACGGCGCGGCGCGCGGGGAGCGTGATCGTCGGGTGCGCGAGCGTTGATTGGTTGTCTCAGTCGTGTTGTCTTTCTCGCACCAATACGTCAATTACAAGCGCGATTCTACCGATGCGCAGCTATTATCGTCCAGCGCGAAACATAAATGACGCGTACTATACGTAAAACGGTTAGGTGAAGGACCCAAGTAAGTCGTGTAACACGGAATAACGTATAAACTAAAGAATGCTCTCTAGACTTCAAAGGTATTGATGATAATTTTGTATTTAATTGTTGAACTAGCAACACACTGTGTTGTGGAATTTTAATAGCGGTGTTCATAACAAATCTATATTGTTCTGTTAGTTCTATCTCTAGTTAACTATCTATTGAAAGATGAAGACTTTCTTTACTGGGCCAACCAACTACCGAACTAAATAGGTAAAGCACATCAATTATCCAAATCTCTTTCAAATCGCGGTTCACGAGCGCAACTAATTTTTCGGTCGATCGCCTCGATACGTTAACGTTACATCTCGTGCCTACCTCGCATATGCATAGATACCGTAACATCGATACGGGAACGATGTCTGGCAAATTATGCTCATGTGTGGGGCTACTGCGTTCGCACAGTTTCGGAAGCATTAGGGGCTATTAAGAACCGTTAACACACGGGCTCGTCACGAGTTCACGACTCGGCGTGAGGGATCTATCGGAGATCTCGGTAGCCAGTGCAGCCCTTGCTTTTCACACGGAAACGTTTACATTCGTTGTTGTACCAGTTTTTAATCGCTTGTTCATATCTCGCAACATTCAGACAAGCTGCGGTAAGCAGCGGTATTAACTTTGTTTCAGTAACAGTTCCATATCTAAATTCGAATGACCTAGTACTGACATTTAAATGCAATGCGACGAATTTAAAATGTTTTATTCTTCTTCTACCTAATATCTAAATTTCAATATGAGTAATGAAGTTATTGCTCTTAAAGAGGATCATTGTTTCTAAGCAGTGACACTCAACGAACAACGTGTTTACAGGCTTTAAATCAAACGCGACTAACTAAGACACTATTTTGGAGACAACGGGAGATTAGCGGTGTCATAACCCTGTCAAGGCGTCGCTACCAGCACATTGTATGGTAATTATCTGAACACAGGAATGTCACCATCCCACTGTTTATAAATTAACAAGTTCAAAGACCTTGTTGTGGAAATGACGGATTCATTGTCAAAGGTCTTGCTAATAATTGCAAAATTTCGCTATTTTTAATTTCAGATTTAAAATTTCATTGAGTAATATTACAATAGGTGATTCATTTCGATCTACTATGAGTATGCTTTTTAGATTACCATTAACATATTATTAAAAATGTAAAATAGCATTTTTCCCACACTTATTACAAGACAAGCCGATGTACTCATAAAATGCATTTGATAACTTGCATTTTCCCAAGTCAGTCTGAGAACCTTCCTTATAAATTGTACCTTGATTTAAAGCTCAGTAATCGACATTGTGTGTAGACAATAAATTTAAACGATTACATTTATAGTGTTGATAAGAGTTATACAATTAAGACCTTATTTAATTGCTCTTTTAGAGATATCCATATCCTTGACGTCTTAAATGTCTTTAAGGTCAGGTTAAAACACAAATTTATTGATGTAAAACTTCTAAATAACATTTGTAGCTAACAAGTAAAAGGAATAAATATGACATTTTTCTCGTAATAAACTTTGGAGACCTAACTAACTGGGTGTTTAATGATCCAATTGCGCTTGGAAAGAAATAAACGTATGAAAACCGTTTTCCGACAGCACGTGACGTTGCGGTTATTGTAACAGTAGTAGCTAATATTCTGTACGTTACAGCTGGATGGGCCCGTGATAAAGTGAGCCCTAATACGAGGCGAAGTGCCAAGCCACGTCCTTGTCTCCTGTGTCAGACCAACCGCTAGGAATGTAGGTCGTTCTTTGACGTTCAATGGGATATTGCGTAATCTGGCTACTTCATATTTAGAACTATCTAGTCACTGGTTAGTAAAAAAACTAAATTCAAAAATGGAATGTAAGACGCCATTGTTTTGCCAAACGGACTTTCTTTCTAAAATATCACTTTTGAACGATTTGTAGTGCACATTTTGACATTTACATCATCAAAAATAGTAAATATTTACAAAAATATATATTACCAATAAAGGATTCGTTAGCTATTGTCTAAAAAAATAGGTTGAATGTCTTACATACGCTGTGATACTACTTCAATCAAATTTGTTACCTAGATGTATGTTCACTTTATAAGATTTTAAATATACATGTTCAATTAATATAGATATTAATGCAAGATGTAATGTATAGTGACTAACCTGTGCTGACGCAAATTGTCCTGCCTTTTGAAGCTCTTCCCGCAGACCTCGCAGCTGAACGACAGCTCGGGGCTCTTGTGGGTTCGCTCATGAATCATCAGGTTATAGGACTTGGTGAACCGACGTTGGCAATACTTGCAGACGAACTCGCATTTTGGGCGCAGTTTACGCCTGAAATCTCTTGTGTGATCTTCGTCGATTTGCATCACGGCGAACATTTTGTCTGGGCTATGGTGCTTGTGACGGGCGGGGCTTGGGCGCCTGTTGACAATGATAACTTATCAGTACACGAGGAACAGACGATTTTAAACCCTATTCACTATGCGCAGAACATAAATTCCTATAGCAGATAGGAAGATAATTTTAATACCTATTTGTTTTACCGTTGCTAGTATGGTGTAATGCTATGCTGCGTACTAGTATTTTAATTCCACCCACAATTAACATTAACAACACTTTAATTAAATTAACTTAATTTCATAATTATTACGTATCTATTACTTACACAAAACGAAAAATAACTATTAATATCGTATGTTATAATAAAAAATTAAAAAGTTTTAATAATTTCTAATTCTGAAGTTTATAATAACCATACTATATAATTAATAATAAAACACGTTACGCACCTTAATAGCGATAATTACACTTTACCCTACACTTTCACAACACACATTAGATGCGTACAGTCAGCTAGTTAGTCTACGGGTTATGGTATACGGATTACGGCTGACGGTTGACGGTTGACAGTAATGTCAAACTGAACTAGAAGTCAATACGTGCGCCGGTTAGCTGGTGCGTTTAGCAACTGCGGCCGAGAGGGTGCGGAAACTCCTGATAACATTACGCGGAAGACGCATAGCCCCCACCTCGGTGAATGAACAGCGAACAGGTAGCGACGGTAGACAGCTCATACTGGGAAAATGGTTGCGAACCATTTCAGTGGACATACGGTTCAATCTCGCGTGTTTATCATTAACCGTTCTAACGATATGAATGGTTGGCTAGCTTTTGAGCTTATATGATAGATATTGGTTTGAGTTTACGGGCAATACAAAAATTATCTGTTTATTGAATATATTGTTTATTTGAGTAACATTCAAGTGAAGAAGCATTCATTAATAAGTATTAATAAGTATCTAAAATACATTATTGTTTATAATTTTTTCCATTAAAATATAAAAAATCTAACTTTCTATTAAATTCGACATGCACGTAACTTACCCATGGCTGCTATTAACATATAAACCAATATTCCTTAAAATATTTATTAGAACTAAACCTTCAGACTGTTAGTTAATGTTATAATAATATGTATGTGTATATATGTACTATGTATATTTGTATATATGTCTGTATTTATGTAATAATATGTTTTGTATATTGTCTAGTTGTATACTTTGTGTATTTATATGTACTCGCGAATAAACTTCAACTTTCTTATTTTATCCTATACCTTGTTGTTGGTTGCCTGGAAGAAATGGCTTACAGCCATAAGGCCGCCCTTAACATGTGTCTTTTTCTGTATTTTCATTTTTGTATATGTTATTATGTTAAAATGCAATAAAGAATTTTATAAATAAATAAATAAAACTTGTATTGGTATTTTTTCTACCAGGAGTACAGAACAATGTAGGACATTAAATGATATCATATTTTGGTCATGGGAAAGCCGGCACGCTGGCGGCGCTACCGTGCGTGCGGTACACTCACGATACAATTTAATTATTTTGGCACCGGCGCTTAAAATAACCGACTTCTGTTATTACCATCAGTTCGTTGCACTTTCTAAATGTACCTATATATCTTATTATCGTTAATTTCCATACAGTATTTATAAGTTAACTACATATAGCCTATAACCCTTTATAATCCTTAAACATAACGTTATAATGAATTCGTAATATCGCACTTAAGAAACTGTCCTTAGAAAAGCGCTTCTATTGTATAGAAACATGTTAAGTGTTAATTTGAAAATGCCTAGCAATAGGTTATCTTTATTGCTTCAAATGTGTGAACACAGTCGTTTAACGCTTCAAGACCGGCCTGTTATTATCGTTTGTTTAGATAAAATAATTAAAACCTGCCGCACCCAGCTAATGTGGTTTAAATTGCACATAAGCTTATTTAACACTTGAGAGTTTAAATTACTTATATCGACGTATACCTATCTAATAATGTACGAAAAGTTATCCATCATTTATTCTTTAAATTAATATTATTCAATTTTAGATTATTAAAACTTTATTATATATAATATTCTCTTTATAAATAGAATAATAAAACAATTTCTAAGCTCAGTAGAACTTGTATTATGGCACCTAGATAACTGATAAATTACATATACGTACTTTTCTTTTGTAAATACATACATGTACCTAATATAGCAACATCCATATAAAATAAGGCACTAAAATATCTAGCGAACTTGATCTAGAACTCCATTTCAGACGCAAAGCTAGACAATGTCATTAAACTCTTAACTACAGTACAGATTCACGACTCATAAAATCGCGGGTCCATATGATGGTAACGAAAAATCGGCAATCTTACAAATCTAAACGTATTTCGACAGACTCGGCTACCATTTACGGAAGATGTCTCCCGTATACTTTTAGATAATTATCTTGTAGTCACGGAGTTCACGTTTTAGTAGCTTTAATATCATCTCTTATGGGTAGGATGGCCCGATACTAATCTAACATTTTCTTTGATCTAACAGCTATGAAATATTAGAGAAATTGTAACGCTCTTATAGAACTTATATGTTGCGAAGCTATAATACTTTAATCAAAAGTGTAAGCTTCCTTTATCAACATATAATATGTATATCTAAAATATAAAAATGAATTACCGAATGTGTTGCTAAGTAACTCAAGACCAGCAGAACCGATTTCCATGTATACATAAACACAAATACAATAAACGCTCTAGCCAATTTTACAATAAAACTTAGAAATATGTTATATTATGATGATCTCTAGTCCCCACACTAGGATACCTTGTGTTGTGGGTGACTAGACTCTTCTGTAAGTAGAAAGATAGTTCTTAAGCACATAAAACAATGGAAGGTGTAGGGTATAAGCCTATCTTATACATAGCTACAGCGTAAACAAAGTCGCGTTAAGCCACCTAGTATATAACTTCTTATCCAATGTCAATAAATTGTATAAATTAAACATGAATTGATTAAAACAATCGACGCGGATGTACGGGTGACTCATGAGAAACCTTTAACCAAGATTTTGGAGCAACATTCTTCAAAATTGATACATGATTCATCACTTTGAACTATTGACCCCTGTTCATAGAACATCTCATCTACCTACGTGGTACGTAGTTGGGAAATATACTGCGCAATGACAAACATTGGAAATACCTGCATTGTTCTTAATAAGTGTTATTAAAACTTGATGAAGTGTTTATTTTCTCTATAGCACCCTGTAAAGGGTCTTTGACCCCAACCAATGCAATGTGACATAGCAAATAAGGTTTTAGTGTCTGAATAGAGATAAGGCCTACATAACCCTTAAACATTTTCACCTGACAACCATAAATATTCTATTTTTTTCTCCGTATTAAAAAGTTAATTTCATTATTAAAACTGCTTTCACATTGAATACATCCCATAGATTATAATTGGTCATAACACAAACAAATTAAAGAATTAAAAATCGAATTAAATTGACATTTCTCGTTGACAAATTACAAAGACAATAAGTGTTTCAAAACATGTTTATTCGCAGATGCGTCAGCGAGGTGAGAACGAATTGGTTTGTTTTAAAAGGTCTGAGTCAGGCGAAGACCATTAATTACAGGTGAAAGGTACATCGCTACGATTCGTATTACATAAACTGTGCTGTGTTAGAATCGTCTCTAAACAAAATAGTAGGTAGATAGGTAGGTAGGTAGGTAGATAGGTAGGTGACTAGGTAAATTTAACTACAAAAGTATATTAGAAAACAATTTCGATTAGAATATCAAATTAATTCGATGTTTTTTGCTTATACATATTTTGAACATTATTATTACCTTTTTTGTCCTCTAAACACGACACTTTTTTAAACAAAATTTTATTGTTAAGATTATTTATGATATGAACACAGCTTTTATAATCGGCTGTACAAAGTAAACCTACCTATACCTATTGTTATTTACATTTTAAAAATAAATTTGATAAATTAAGAAGGTACCTAAGTATATTTTTTGAGTCGATTGTTAAATATGCTAAAATAAATCTGATTATATTACGTTTGTTTTTAAATGACATTAACAACATCAGGTATTACCTTATAGTCTTAAAAAGACGTTGATAAGTTAAATACGTTGCTATATTATAATCTTTAAGTAGCTTTTACAGTCTCTTTTAGAAAGAAGAATTGCCAATTAACAGAAAGGCAATCCAATAGAGTTGATGATTAATAAATCACTACAACTTTGTTCCGTAATGTCTTACAAACCCTTAAACAACATGTTAACCGCAAAAACTGCCACTCACCAGTTAATCACGCAACATTCCACAAATTAATAAAAGTACCTACATTTAAAACGAAATTATTCCTCCATTGTACGCAACATAGTTGATGCAGTAACAATTTATCTTACAATGCTGCTTAGCTTATATTACAAGCTCATGCTTCTCTTTGAACGGGTAATGATTGTTAAAATTTAATCAAACAATGGTCAGCCTTAACAATTACTTTTTACTCATCAGAGCTTAAAATGTTGTATGGAAATGCGCTTTATATCTTTCGCAAATCGAATCGAACGGTCTGATGTTTCAGACATTAAGTCTTAAGCTTTTAATGCGTATGGTTATGATGGAATGTTTCAACAGCTTTATTAATAGCTACGTAAAATATGACTAGGTTTCGTGCGCAGATATGTTCAACGGTGTAAGAAAATATGTTTCTATGTTAATACGGTATTACAGTTAACTACAAGTATACACATTCAGTAATAGATACGTTAATACTAAATCATCTATACTAATATATAAAGAAGTAAAGTTTGTGTGTTTGTTAAATTGTAAGGGGTAATCTCGGGATCTACTGAACCGAAGTGTCATAGGCTATATAAATATTGTGAACATTATGCCCAACGAAGTGGGCATGGGTCCGCTAGTATAATATAAATTTAAACACGAAATCTAAAGTGGTGAAATTCACGTATGGTATATTTTTAAAATAACTAATTATGACTATTTTATTCGCGGTTTATAGGCGTGTGACAGTATAGATTCTAGGAGCTATTCTATCTTTGAGCTAAGTTTCAGTCAAAACCATGTAGTAATTTTAACGTGATATCTTTAAAAACGTGTTTATAGTAGGTAGGTAGGTAATAGTAGGCTCCAATTATTGAGATGATTTGTATTTATATAGATCTATAGTGGACTAATCACTATAGGCAACTATTCGTTAACTTTTAATCGAGAATTGAAAACTCCCATTCGATAAATACAATCAAATCAAATACAATAACATTAATCTATAAACTTGTACCTAATGTTACAAGCTAAACTTTTCAACTGAAGTAGATTCAAACCGAAAGAGAAACCGCAAAGAAGAAAAGGCATTCATCACCTATTGTTAGACGCAGACGTGTCTAATGTGAACCGTTTATTGTAACTATATTGTCGAGTCAGCATTAGTGTACGATTGCTGTTCTCGGAATTTGAGGAAAGTCCCAATTTACATGAGTGTGCATTGTGCAATTATTCATTAAATTAGCGATAGTTGTTTAGCTCATAAATGTATAAATGTACCTTTACATGAGTAAAGATATATAAAGTTAGACATACTAATATTGAAAAGAGATATAAAGAGATGTCTCCGAATGTCTTAGACTGATTTCAGGTCTTCGTGAACCTACTATGAACCTACTAGGTACCTACTACACGGGTGAAACGCGGTGCGCGAAGAAGATAGGTATTTAATACCTAAATTAAAAATTTAGTATCTTTAATGCATTATTAGGCAGCCTGAAGAAGAAAGTAGTAACCTACCTATTAGATAAGTTTAATTGTACGTAATTTATAGCTAGGAAGGTCCATTTTTTAACTTTTAGTAGTAGAGTAGTTACAAGTTAAAAACTTATAAATTTTATTCTTTTTAACTACTCTATTATCTAGCTTATTAGGTAATGTTCTTCGTGAAAAACTGAAGCAATATCCCTTAGTTAAAAAAAGCAAAATAACAAACCACCATCAGTACATAACGATCAAAGCTCGCCAGTTAATTAACCATCTTTAACTCATTCCCCGCCATAAATATCATTACAAATAAAATGGTTAAAAATATCCCGTGCTATGCGCGTGCCCTTGCGTTTCAACACAATTTTATGTTTATCATTCTATTTGACATTTTTACGAACAATGACTTACGCTCTCCCTCTAGCAGATCGAAATCTTATAGAAGTGAAAGGGATGCAGCACAATTGTTGACTTGTCCTTAAATTTTGTATAGAATGCCGCGTAAGCTGAATCATGCTGTAATAATTATATTTTTATAAAAGAGTTCTAATGCATTTATAATTTATTAAATTAGCATTCGAAATCCGAGTGTTGCTATTTGTTTAATATGTTTAATTTACGAAATGCGTTTCGATTGAATTCTTTAGAGACAAATAAGAAAAGAAAAATAGTTTTCTATAACATCTGGTCCATGTAACAGCTATGCAAGTTTTGAACGGGTTGACAAGTCAATTTTGATTTGTAGATTTGACGTGGTTTATTTTATGAAATTTATGAATGTTGGCTGTATCTTATTTCTAAAAATAGAGATAGTAAACATACACCCTAACTAGGCCATAATAATACCTAGATAAAAAAATATTTTGAAACGTAAGAATTTAATTAATTTGTATTTCACGACAAATTTTAATACGAGTGAATTGAAGATTGATACAAAATGTTTATTAGCACGAAATAAGTTAATAGTAAAACTAAGGGCCAGTCAGTCTTTATACAGTAAAGAGAATTTTTATGAAGTTAATTTAAATGAAAGCTTAGTCGAAGTCGAAATTATAATATATACAAATGAGCGAGTGAGCAAAATAACGAACAGTTTATGTTGGTACCGCGCGTTCTCACAGGAACGGTATGCGCAGGCGACGGACAGGGACGTGCGTGGAGTAGACGTTCATTTTAATTTTATTTTATTATTTAAATAGTAAAAACTGATTTTTGCTTGCAATCGTTTTTAATAAAATTTTAACAGGATTTCTAGAGACGTTAATCCTTGCTTATTGTGTAAATATTATTTTTTTATATGTATGTTGCTGCCAATTGAGAGTACATTATAATGGATATAAAAATAAGTGAGTTATTGAAAAAGGAACAGTAGGTATCAAATCTTACAAAAACGGTATGCGCGGATAACGAACGAATAGGCTTGGAATAGACATTTAGTCACTATTACTTTTGACTTTGTTAGTTTGTTTAAATAATACCAATTTTTTTGTTTCAAAACAATGAAGTAACGTTAATCCTTTTTATTCAGTTAGTCTTTCCGTTTCAGGTTTCGGAAGTGAGGTTTATAAAAATGCGTTCATTGGTTTGCCTTGGGAACTTTAATTCTGATCAGCATACACACTTTTTTTAGATAACTATTAAAACAAACGAAACTACTAGGTATATGAGATAGATTTTATTGATATTTTTAAATTTAAAAACAAAAAAAGCCATACTTCAATCGAAAACTTAAACTTATTTTTAATAACAGCCTACCTACACCGTACTAAAAAACCTAAAAATCTATTCATACTGTAATTGTAGTACCAACAGACAAGTCATAATACAATTGCCTTAAAATTACCTCTAAACTAATAATTCAAAAACATTTAAAATATAAATTTCGTAAAATAAAATCTCAAAGCGACTCCACGTATCCCCACGTCGTGTGATCAACGTATCTGCGCCTGATATATTGGGCTCTCAGCCCGATAGCCTCCGGCGCTCGCCCTCCCTGCCCTGAGGCTTGTAATCCTCCGAGCCCAACACTTATATAAAACATGTAACTATTTATATACGCTTTTAATTGCCCCAGTTTAACAACCTAGTATTCATATTAACCATCTTAAGTTTTACTTGAACATTTTTTAACTGGTAACATGTGCTTCTCAATGCTTGCATACGGCTAACTAAAACAATTGACACAAAGAAATCTGTTAAATTACTTTTTGATTATGTAAGATTATGTATCATCTAACGTTAAGTTTATAAATATAGAATTTCTACATAATTTGATAAAATACATACCTACTACTATTTTGTTCGCATTTGAATCCCAAACAAATTTTATTCCATATTCTTAATCTAACCTCAAACTTTTTCATTCACGCAAAAATGTTAAAACTAAAACTGTCCACATACAAAAGAAGTTAACATTCGAACCAAATAACAAATCATTGCTATTCGAAAAATTTAAAAAAGGAACGCGCGATTTGCATACAAAACATCCCCATTCGGATCCCCTCGGGATAGGCGGCACGGTAGCACTCCACACTCCACGCTCCACATATACACTTATATACGTATACGCACACACACGCGAACACACGGCTACTGGTTTACGCGGCGGCCAATCAAACATGATCACTTTATACGAGCCATTCATATACCGATGTTTGTCTTTTTTAACCTACAGTTACGTGAATTTTTTTTTTACATATTTAACGTCAAGCAACTGGCCAGTATAAAAATAGATAAGTCTACTAAGTCTATGGAACTTTTACTGATTTGAATTTAGTACAATTTAAACGGCAATTAAAACGGCTAGGGTTATGTAGGTAATTGACATTTTCTATGAGTTCACGTTCCGGCGGGCTTTATTCGATTCAATACAAATAATAGACAAAATATTCTATTCTATTCTTGGTGAAATGGCAGAATAGACAAATGCTAAGAAAAAATATTTGACAGACAATTTCGCAATTTTCTCAATCATATCATAATATTTTTATTCCCACAGAACTCTGACATATTTATAAGAGATTAGTGAAATGTTACTAGACAGTAATTAAAGCAGCAAAATGATCATAAAGTCTAAATCGTGATCGTGAACGAATAATTGGTCATCACGCGGTTAGCCCGCGGTCTTAATCTAGACTTAGACTACTAAATACTTATGATTTTATTATGTAACTTTGTATCTTAAATCCAAACCAATTACTCGTAATAAATATTATTATTATATTTAAAATTGCACTGGCAAAATTAAAGTAGAGCGAAACGTATGCATACCTAAGGGTAGATAGGTGGGAAAACTACCACCTAGGTATTAGTATATCTAGTATTATAAAAGGTTACCGATATTTAAAAACATTATTTAACTTAATATAAGGAATGTATGAAGTTATTAAAAAGCATACATTATCTTTGAGTGTCAAAGGCTACAAATATTGATTAATCATTTCTGCCTTAGTGTTATTAGCAAGCTAGGTTAATCTTATTTAAACACGTATTGTTTATACATATCTTATAAATTTCAACTTAACGTTACAATTAAATTGTATTTAAAAAATGCTCACACGATTAATGCAAGCAATTGATAAGATACATTTAATGTTCACTATAATCGTTCGAAATAATTTAAACGGATTAAGAATTTCAAAAAAGAACGAATCGATCTGAAGAATGAATGGAATTAATTAAGCTACTGTTCACCAATCAAACGCGAGGGCGGGGCGCGTAACTCGGCAGCCGGATGAGAGTATTTAAAAAAGGAACTTTTACTTTTTTAACGTTAGCGCGTGGGTGGAACTTTCTATTGCCCCGAGGTTCGTTCTCGTGGGATTCTTTATTAACGTCTTATGTTTCAAATATGTTGGTAATTCAACCTCTTTTATTGCAGACGGTACAATCATAAACATATATTTAAGCTGGCTGGTAAAAAATATTATGAAAAAAAAATACCACACGTTTTGTTCTAAAACCAAATTTGGTCAAACATTTATAATCTGTGTTGTCTTCGCAAACATCTATTCTAAGTTCTACCGCAAACACGACCAAATATAGCAAAAACGTCAGGTATACATCACCTGTGGCGCTTCCTGTCAAATGGGCTTTGGTCAGAATAACGCCGGTGTGAGCTGGCCTTAGCAAACATTCAACAATCAATGAACCGACTTGAATGAACGTGTGAAGTGCTAACTCTAAATAAATTATACCTACCTCTCCTTAACTAAATTCAATTTACCGTAAAAATCAGATGTGCTAAACATTTTTTCTATAGATATATAAATTTAAATAATTCATATATGCGGAACAATTTTTAAAGCTATGCGTAATAGCTTACTAGGATGATTAATAGAAACAAAATAGGGACACACCCCGAATAATACCCACAGATAAAAAAACACAGTCACGCGCCCACAATGATAAATAAATTAAAAAACTCTTATATAAACACAATAAAGATACGCGCCATTAAATTAGTTACCTAGAAGTGGGTGCGTTATATCACTTATCGTTTACAAAGCCTTACGTTACTTAGGTAGGTTGATTTTATTATCCACAGTAAATGTTATCGCCGAATAAAGTTATCAGCACGGCGGGATGATCAAAGGCTCCGCATTGAGTCCAACTCGTGCGCAAACAAAGCTTCGCGATAAGCTATCGCTGAACGGATAGAATGGAACAACAGATTAACAACACACTTGAGCGTTGTACAATTACCGCTGTTTGCGAATCCTTACAAGCTATACGCTATTGTTAATCGCCCTTTGAACAAATTCGAAATACTGTTACTTTTTGCACTAAGCCATTATACAAACGTTTTGCGTAACGGAATACCTAAATTACGCAAGAAATAATTATCTTTTTCTATCATGAAAGACTAAAAAAAGTGAAAATAAATAGAATAAGTGCAAAATATTTTCATTTATTTTTTGTGTAACAAAGGTTTTACAACCCTGCCGAAAGTCCGTCTAACAAACCATATTTGTTAGTATTTATCACATCCAAGAAAAGGAATTCGTTTATCTCAAGCCTTGGTTAGATAAGCTTAGCCGAAACTAAACTTTTGTCTTTATCTCGAGTCAACAAAAATTTCCTGTTGTATTCCACTCCTTAAGTCAATGATACATTACATAAACGTTATATACGAGACTTATGTCTTTTATCTTTGTTGTTTTAAGCAAAATTAGTGATTAAAGAATATTTTTCCAATAAAATTTCGTTATTGACCTAAACATGTTTATTTAATAGACAAAGAGAACTGTGATAGATAAACTATTAAACAAATAATTGGGCGCATTTATGGACTTCATTTTCAATATTTTTAATCTATGTAAATTGAAAGCCAATGTTTTCATACGCTGTTTTTAAATATAGAACCTTTAAAACACAAACATGGCGTTCAAGAACAATCAATTCCTTGTCCCGGTTCGATATTTAAACCGAACGTATTATTAATGGATACACGAGCGGTCGGCGGCGTTATGACAAAAGCGATTCTGACGATAAATAATCATTGTCTTGAGACATTATTCCACCCTGTGGCTCGTAAACATCCACCGATGTGTTAATACGAACGGCGTATGTGACAGTTGCTTTTTGTTCTGCCCTTCGGCGGATTTTAAAGAAAGTGGCGTTGTGTGCGCCCCGCCGAGTCTTCGGTATTCAAAACATTCCAAATTCAAATTTTCAAATTCGATTTCTTTTTTATTTTTATTTCAATGCGGAGGTTACTTTCGTTTTTTAACGTTTAAATTTAGTTATGTTAATTATCTGATAAACGAATCTAAATTCGTAATTAATTGTAGAACGATTTTTATCGTGGCTATTTAAAATTCTTGTTTGAACTATGTTCCTGTTTCAACAACTATTTTATGAAATTATTAAACTTGCAACACTATTAATCTATGAAATAAGATGAACTTGCAAAAAGTAAATTTACAAGTTTAACTTAATTTGAACGTTTTAGGTGTTACGTGTCTATATGAAATATACATACAATTTCATTCCAAATTGAAACTCCATCTAGCTTTTATGTAATTTTAAGTTTTGTTTCCTTATATAACACTTTTTTAAGTTAATGTACAATTTAAATAATCACATCTATTGAAATTATAAAAATCACTTCTTAATTGTAAATTTGAAATATTAATATGTCAAAATAACTCATTAATAAGAAATCATACGACTAGGTATAGATATAAAAAATGTTGCAAAATTATATGAAAAATTCAATGCGAAGTTTTATCGAGACTTTTATAAGCAATTTGATGGTGAGGAAGGTTTCATTTTTCTTGCCTCGAATTGCTCTTAAATAAAATATTTGGACAAACAGTAAACGCTCTTAAACTACACGATCTTGGCTATAGTTATAAAAATGTAAATTTGTGTCGCCCGCAGGCCCGCGATTCAACTTCAATTTAAATTGATACCCAAATAAGTTCTTTTTTTACCTTAATACGTGCATTAAGAACTGTAAAAATATTCTGGCTGGTATTTTTAAGTAGTGAGACTGGCCACATTATTTGGATAATTCCTCTGCCTAATGTAACATTGGTTATGGTCATATTCGAATTTTAAAATTTATTTTTTTATAAATTTATTTTTAAGCGCAAAATCGTTCTGGCAACTATTAAAAAAAATGGTAAAATATTAGCTGTGTAAAACCTTTTTTCGTACACATTCTTATTTTAAAAATTGACGATATTTGAAAATCTCATGGGAACTAGCGTTAGGGGTGTCAAAAGGCACATCTAATGATGCGTGAAAAAAAAATCGAGCCCAACAAAAGTAACGAATTAAACGATACTCGTACGTGTAATCTTTTGAAAAGGCGACCTTTTTGGAGACCATTCTTCTTTTATTGTTAAATAAACCATAAATCCTTATGAAATGACATTGAATGGTTTTCAAGTCGGGTACTTAAGATAGAAAAAATGTATAATTGAGGTAACATTGTGTGTCACTTTTTTGGAATCTAGCGCCAAGAGGCGCTATGAACGGACACCATTTATTTCATACTAACAACTTTATAAAATCAATTTATTATGACCAATGTTAGGTAATAATATTCTAGTGCGATCAAGGAGAATTTAATACCTAAAATGTTTACTAAAATTTATTGCCTCTTAAACATTTGCATAGAACAAATTGGAAAAATAATATTTCTCAAAAATTTAATAGCTCTCGCAGATAAAATTGTACAACTAATTTAACAAAAGTTTGACTCATGACACACTTGACATATCAATAAAACATGTAAAAATATCAAATAGCTGTGAAATGAACGTAATATACAAATGTCAAAATTATACAGCTAAATTTATGAATAAAAATATTTGCAAGTCAAATCGATCTCTCTTAATTGTTACATTATATTACCTAAGTGTTATTTCTGATAATCATGGAAGATAACAAACGAGTTGAGGTGTATCTTTCAACTTCGATCTCGGCAACGCAATAATTAAGAGAGTTTCGATTTATTTAAAATTTAGTAAGAGTTTGGAGTACTCACTGTGTATCTGCGCGAACGTCTGAGTTTTAATACTGATTAATGGTTATTTTTACGTATAAATTAGTCGGCTGCGCGGCGTAGACTGTTCAAGTGCGGTAAAAAACAGTAATTTATTAGTGGCGACTTCTCGTGTTGGCACGAGCTTAACGAGTGTGTAGCGTGCGGTGCGATGTACAGAAAAAACTGGCTCGCCTGGTACGTAGCTCGAGCAGTAGTGGCCTGAGGAAGAATAACCCCAGGAGTCGATGGGAGCTGCCACCGCTTCCGAACGCGCCCCGCGCGCCGCGCGCCACCCCCCGCCCGATACAGATCACGCATTCTACGAATACCTTTAACTACGGCGCTGGCGATCGCCTGCCATCTTTCTCACTCCTTCGCCGATGATGCGGCCGATGATCGCACCGCTCGAAGGGGATCAATGAGTGCTCCACGGAAGAGCAGGAAGCGTCTAAGTTCACCAAGCAAAGGTCACGGTAAGCGAGGTGGACGACGCAGCGCTGGAACTCGCGTCGAAGTAGCTGCGCGTGCGCAACACCGGCAGCGCCCACATGACCGGTCGCTTAGCGGCGCGACGCTCGCGGAAACGTAGCCGTCCCGTTCGCGCTTATCGTGCCGCGGGGCTCTCGCTCTCGCACACCGACGTGGAAAAATGTATCTAGTTCTGTGAAGGCGACGCGACGCGGAGTGCAGTAGCACTGAAGTTTTTTTTTTCGTTTTAATAAATTTGTGGTTGTTCGTCTCGCTTAGGCGCGCGCCCGGGGCGTCGTCGAGCGAGACGGTAGATCGCCACCGGGTTACGCCTTCCGCGCGTTCTCGTTATTATGTAGGTTGGCCGTATTAGAGCCTCCGAGTATTGAGAGTGCATGTATAAAATATAATAATGTAGTAAATGCGGCGCTTGTTTGCGGTGAGGCCTGTTATTTATGTGCGCCCGCGGCTACCGCGATACGCACCGCCCCCAAATCATTTGTTTCCGTCTCGATCTGTTACTCGTTATTTATATAATAAGTACATGAGCCATCATCGGTTTTATTGAACATATCCAATAATATACTGTAATAAATTCTATAAGCTTATTAATAATCATACCTATTTGATGATTTTGGTATTATAGGCATTCAATCTATGTGATATTGAGATGTTTTAATTAATATCTATTGTATGCAAGAGATTACCCGTTCAAAAGGTACGGATAACGGACCACGCGCCAAGCGAAGTCCAATATTACAAAGTGTCAATTTTCAATGAAGAAAAAATTCTAACAAATCCTTGCATTCCATTCAAGACGGTTACGCTTGTTAGTTTCCAATCACTATTCACGTTGACAATGAATACGTAAAACATCAAAACATATTACAGTGTACATTGTTTACGAAATTGGACTTCATTATGCGAAACTACGGGAAGCTTATGGACTTATTGTGGACGTTATGGACTGCGAAGTGTCACGGGTAAACAATGGTGAACATAGAAAACAATGTTTGCTCACAATCTGTAGACAATCGTTTATGGCGGTACAAAGACGTCAATCGATTAGATTCCTTTGTTGACAGAAACAAGAACACCGACCACACCGCTTGACGTGCGTTGCTAATTTTCTAATTTGGTACCCTCGAAATTGGTAAAGGAACTTTAACGCACTTTCGAAGAACGGTAATAAATATTTTATGAAACATATTTCAATGCGCCCAATGCATTCATCTTTAAAACGCCATTTTATTTCAAAAAGAAATGTCTAATTAAATTTTTAAGGACATTATAATGCCATCAATTATTAAAACGGCTTAAATACATTTTCTGAGACGTTTCGGTTAATTAAGTATATAAGGATTAAATATTTTACATTAAACATACGAAGCGTAATCGAGTGCTTTGTCTTTAGATATAAACCGCTGACGCAATTGAAGACCAAAACGAAATTCCGGGGCCACGGAAAAAGAAACCTACACCTTAACTAATAGAGTTTCATTTTCAGTCTCACAAAACTGTTGATATTCGAAAGAATTGTCCGTTGACAACAGAGACATCGATTCTATTCTTTTTTGAATATCGATTGTAAAAAGCATTCTCATGATGCTGTGAGAACACAGGTCGAGACGAGTGTACAATCGTGGCTTAAATTCCTTCGTCTATTCAATGTAATCTGCTGTCTTTGTGTATGGAGTTACACGCCGGCCTGTCAAATTATCATTGTTAATTTTGAACACGAAGGTACATGCAGATCGGTAGACGGAAGATTATCAGATGCTTTCCCGTCGGAACGTCGTATGAAAGACTAGAGTCGTATCCTTATTTGGATATAATGGTTGGCTTCACCGTTACCATCTTGTTAAGACTGTGATTAAATGAGGATAAGACCAAGTCAGTTAAGAGATTTATAATATTGCTTATAAGTAGGTAGGTTTATAGCTATAAGTACACAACCTTATTCGTTGATTTATCTATAATATACTTATACCGATATCGATTTAATCTTTGCGAATAATAAAAAGGGACCACCTCAATTAAAAACAAAAAATCTAATTTTATTACGAAAATATTTGTTCTCGAAAATCTCTATCAATTTTTGCATCAATACAAAAAGAATTCGGTATTCGAATGCATATATTTCTTAATGATAAATTCGATTAATCTCCAATCTGCCACCGAATTCTTCGCTGAATACCTTTATAGAATTTATAACTTAAAATTAAAAGACTTGTCTTTAAATTTTTAATCCTTTTTATAACAAATAAATATTTATTGTGTATTTGGCTCGTTATAATAAAAAAGCGCTTACCCATTTGGTATAAAATGCGTTGATTTGAGCGTAGAAATTAAACTCGGAGCGTCCGTCGGTGCTGCGACGAAACGATGAAAAAAACTTTATAAATATTTAAAATCAGACCGTACAATATCAACGCTGCGACACAACTGCCTGTTAAGAAATCAGGAAAGTATGATAGCGAATTTTTTTGCTTTAAATATGTGAATTTGCAAGACCGCACCGATTTGAACTGATACCAAAAAAGACATCGACAGTTGACATTCGGCCGCCGAATAATTGTGTTTTACAAGCGAACCGAATAATAAATAATTCAATTTTGCGGTCCGCCGATTATATTACAGGCTTTATCCATTCCGTATGATGCAGGCGACAATAAAAATGCAAATGACGACCAACGATGTTGTAATTTACGGTGTTGAGTTTTTGAAACAAACGCCAAGTATGGCGAGCGATCGTATATTATGAGTTCGGGTTTTACTACTTAAATCATTAGTCGACTACGCCTTTTACATTTGACGTGTTTCTGCTAATATATACCGCTTGTTAACGCTTCTGAATATGATTACAGATTAATGCTATTGTTCTCTCGATATATAAAAAAATGTAAAAACCGCTGACCTCACTTTACTGTCTTACGTCAGTATGACAGAGGAAATATGCCTTCTTATGTAATAAATATCATGTACTAGTTATAACTGACTATTCAATGTAATAAGACGTTCATACTTTTTTGGATTACATCACCATTATTTTTATTGTATCGATTTATGTAAAAAGTATATAACAGGTCGAATTGAGAAACCGCCTCCTTTTTTTAGTCTGTTAAAAGTAAAATTTAAATCTGAAAACATCTTTTGTTATAGAAACCGAATTGAACATTGATACTTATTTTTAATTGTATAGATTATTTGATAGCTCACATTTTGTGTTATTTATATTTAAATATTTAATTGAAATGTCATCAACAACATTAAAGATTCGTCATATGGTTTTTATTGTTTCCTTCCTTATCTATTAGACCAGATGTTTTTATTTCCAATCACGGCAACGGGCTGAATGAAAAAATCAATTTACAGGTTATTTAGTGAATGTAGATATTATGCAGATTTAATCGATTGTGTTCTTCGAAAATCGATAAATCTATAAAGGCGAGACAAATAAGTCATAACATTGGAAGTCCCGGTAAGGACAAGGCCAGACAATTCGTTTTTTTACTTTAGGTATCGATGCAAAAATCGAGTCGTTGTTAAATAAAAAAAGCGAACAATCTTTTCGAACCAGTTTGGCGAGGAGTCATTGTAAGTACCTAAGTAAATTATTTTAAGCACATTGTCACATATGCTAATGAATGAAACCGTACCTACATCACATTTAAATAATAATGTTGTCGTCTACCTACCTACAAGGTATAGACATTAAAAATTATTTAACTTTACAAACGTATTACAGAAGTCTCCCGCTAAAACAATAAAACAAACTCATCTTAAGCTTATAAAGTATATTTTATTTCACATCAAATCACTTTAAATAATATCAATTTACGATCGTAAAAACAAAAAGCCATCAAAGCGTCGACCATTTGCACGATTGGATACTTATTTTCTAAATAACAAATCCTAAATTATAATTCTTAAACCACCTGTTTAATAACCGAAAACCTAATGAATTCACACATTGTCCCTCATCAAACGTAATAAATGTATTTGTTCGTTCCTTTTATTAACCTACAGAACATTAAGACGTGGACGTTGTATTTTAAAAGCACTCCGTTGACACATCAACGTAATTTGATAGTTGCGGACTAATGCGAATTAAATCGATTAAATTTTGGCCTGAAGCATTTATTATCGAATATCGATACACCTACATAATTATTTTGTATTCATTTCTAATAAATTCTTTATTTATTGAGCTATTTCTATTTGTAGCGGGCTTATCGTCTACTAAGAGCGAAAGACGAGGGAAACTAATAAATTTAAACGCAGAAAGCATAGTTTTGATACAGAGCATAAATAAACTTTACAATAATAATTTATTGTCAACCAGTTGCTAAATCGAATTACGTGATAATATAACATAGTTTTCAAATCAGAAACGGTATCGATAGGAATGAAGAAATACATTCCAGCTTTACGTTAAAGTTGCCAATACAATATATTTTACAATAAATAAAAGCAGTTAATCACCTACTATGCACTATCAACCATATAATAGTACAAAAAGCTTTTGACTATAAGGTTTTTGGGGGCAATTTTCAAATTTCCAACGATCCGAAGACATTTTGAAAACTTCTATTGCCATTTAAAAAAATCCAATAAGCTTACGAGTGCTTAAGAGTATAGATTAAATAATAATAACCAAAAATAAAAAAAACTAGAATCAGATCTGTTATGAATGAAATCGCGGCCTAACTGTAGTATAAACTAAGCTAATATCTGATAACTATAGCGAAACTTGAAGTGGAAAACATATTATTCGTGAATGTAAAGTGTGTAGTTTAATATCAAATTTCGTGACACCTTTTAAGCACCTTGAAATTATTTAAAAACGACCTAGACTTAACTAGGCGTTGATAGACAGTTTCAATGATAAATTAATAATATATCAAAACGGAATTATTAATACTCCAACCATATGTAGACATGTTAAATGTGTTGTATATCAACTGTTAATATTAGATAATATTTTGTGAATTTTTTTTCGTTTCATCGACCTCGTGCTAATTAGTAGGTTCCTATGTACCTAATGATAAAATTACGACATTGCAAGTGTTTGTCAATTACAAATTACTATTTTTATAGTTTAATTATTTTAAAAAGTGGATAATAATAAAAAAAATGAATTTAGCTTTGGATAAGGAAAATTTAATAAGCTCGCAAGTTTTTAATAAGTATAAAGTACAACGCAAATGCTAATTGAATTAAATATGTACGTAACTACGCTTGATGTAGGTATGTATTGGGTAAAATGGTACAACTAGTGGCTTTTAGTTTTACAAACAACCAACTGCAAAAGTTGTTGGACACGTTTGAAGTAACAAGACATATCAACATACAAATATTCTATAAATAAGTGTCGTAAGCAATAATATAAATATTATAATCGTTTTTTATGTAAGTACTAAATGTTTATAAATTTGGATTCAATAGCTTAAGAGATAAAATGAAACGGACAGCGTTCCTATAGTATTCGTAGTCTTAGGAGTGGTAGCTATCTTATAATATGTCCGCTTTGCTTAACAACACACGTAAAAAGATATCTCAGTACATTTCTTTTATCTTGTGATGCAACTCTTTCTAACGGATGTACCTATATAGACTTATATAAGTGTATCGGAAAATGCTGTTTGCTCGTACCACACAGGAAGTTATTGTTTGAGGCCGACAAAGTTACGAACACTACAAGTCAAACGTTCTTGGAACGCCGCGGAAAACCGATAGGGTGCCTTTATGGCGATTGTGTGAAGTAAAAACGTTTAATATGTTGCTTTGGAAACCCTCGACTGTCTCCTACAAATTTATACCTTCTCGCTATGAACATAGAGTATAGATTTGTTTTCAAATTGAATTTGGTACGGTCTCAATGTGGTGACGCAGTGGTGACACTTTTCAAATATTGTTGAACTTCGAGATAAATGCTTCGCGGCGCTTTATATGGAGTTTGCGTGCGGTCTCATTGTCAATCTAGCTTGTATAAGTAACAATATGGAGACGTTTCTCTGGAAACATCTATATAGGACCTCAACCGCGTATTTAAAGTTATTTATTTGTAGATGCATTCTTCATTGAAATAGGATTTTTGTTCTATGATGATAACAACGTATTTTTAAATGACATATTAGGTATACCTTTTACTTGAAATTGTCTTGTTTTTAATCCCTTAGTAATATTTACATTATTATTAGTATATAAAACGAACTCGCTTTCTTCTGTCTGTTTATCTTTAAAACTACGTAACTGATTTTCATAGGTTTTCTTTATAGAGTGAAGATAGAGTAAAACCGCATAAATCATAGTACTTAACCTCGGACCTACTTGGATATTAAACGTACCAAGTTGAAATATTTCAATAGCGGCACGCACAAACGTATCGTTTATATCTCTGCATTACAGTAAAGTGCATAGTTGTCGCAAAGGTAACTCAAAAGCCTAAAATACGTCATTCGGCGCAATAATTTAAGGCTGCGGCTGAAATATAGTGCCCTAACTGCTGCGGCCGGTACAAGGCGTACTGCTAAGGACTGTGACGTCCCATGTTTCGTAAGAGTTGCTGTTTAAATTCAGTTGAAATAACACATTTACATCCGAGATTTTAGATGTTGTTCTATATTGAATTAGATGCTCGCAAAGGTTAGTAAATAAGGCATGGATTATGAACTACATTTTTACATGCATAAAAGTTTTGATTACAATTAAGAGTTGTAAAAATAAGCCTATTGAAAAATAATTTGAAGGCTACCGTACTCTAAATAATTCTCTTCGTGAAGGAATGTGTCCTTACTACGATGGTAAATGTTTTGCAATGACATGACGATTCAAAAGTGTTACTATGTATAGCCTAGTTGAATAAAGATACGTTTGACGTTGACTTACTTGTTATCAGTTATCACCAATCCAAGCCAAAATTACAGAATACTAGCTACCTTAGTTCATGAACAGCTCTCCATACTACCCCACAATAGAATAGAAAGTCATACGAATTAACTCTAACAATATCTCTTGGACTATCGCATAAAGGCATGCCGCCTGCATAATAGGAGGACAGCGAGGCTTTGTATTGCCTTTACATGTGTACACCGGGACCATTCATCTCGCGAGCCATGGGCATTGGCCATAACGTCCATACAATAACAATAATTCCTCACTAACTTGGTATAAATATGTACGTATTATCCCTCTCATTAGGCTTCCCATTGATTAGGAATTGGATTAGTGTTCAATGTTCTTAAACGACTCAAGAGTATGCCTGTATGGGTAGGCCAGAATTTAAAGTTAGTACTTCCTTATTTGTTGCGTTACTAATAGATATATTTCTTATAAAGCGGCTATAAAAAAAACTAAACATATTCATAAACACAAAAATAATTTCTTAATTGGCTGTGCTCCATAATTTTTCATAAAAAAAGCATACGCACCAGATATACACTTCGTATACAAAATACTTTCCTGATTTGCAGTTCTTTTACAGTTTTAACAGTTTTTTTAAAACCAGTATCGTAGTTCCACAAATTATACCTACATCTTCAAATAAACAAGCAAACTCTTCAGCTCTATATACCTATTACTATTAGTACCTACGGATCAAACATGAGTACAGACTACAAAGCAGGTAATTTACCTCATCGTGGAAGAATCTGCGAAGGTACCCTGGACACTAGTAGTAGTAGAACGATATACAGTCGGGTTTTAGTCGGTAGAAGTCCTACAAAAACCATGGTTCTTTCCCCGAAGTCCATTGGTATTCTTTAAGGATTTCCCCACTATAAAAAAGGTAATATAGGTACCCCAACAACAACATTGAAAATAACAAATCATCTTAACACTAAAACTTCTAATTACCTGTGAATTGTGAAACGTTAATTGCTGATGATAAGGTTATTACATATGTGGTTTGTCACGATGGTTAGTTACATATGGAGCAGTTTAGTGAGTTAAGATGATTTGTGTTATTTTATATAGTATCTAAAAAAAGTACAAATAATAATTTTTGTAATTAACAATAACAACCATTGCCAAATTTATGTAAATATAGATAAAAAGAGTCACGTCCTACGAGCGTTCAGCTCACAAGTTAACAATATTCCAAGGGTTTTGGTCTAATTTACCTACAAATAATAAAGCTTGCCAAGAAACTATTTTCATACAAAATACTCTAAAATTGTTGTTATAAACCGGTAGAATACAAAATTCTGTATTGAATGCTAAATGCTTAAAAACAAAAATAAACAATAAAGTAGGCACTACATAATAACACATTAAGCGCAAGCATTATATACCTACAGTTACCGATATATATCACGTTGAGTGGGTTCGGTTCCCACGGCAGCCTCGGGCTAGCCATCGGACTGGGCTGAAATCCGAACTGATTACACTGCTAGCTTTATTAAAGTATTGAAAATTCTAACTATTCAGCCGTGCTGCGAATGGGAACGATACAATGTTTAATAGGTACCTCAAATCTTTTGCAATTTTTATTTGAATAAGACGTCATATTAAAAGCCAATTTATACATAGCTATAAGTGTTCCTATTGAAGTAGGTACTTATTTTAAAAAGAAAACGGGCAAAAGAACTTCTAAATAGAACAATATTGTGATTTTTATCCTGAAGTTAGTTATTGCCTATTTAAAAGTACATTAAAGATATCAAACGAAATTCTCGTGTTAAAAAAACGTAAGCTTATCGATTTATATAAAGTTGTTAGAAATATGGTTTTCGTTGTTAGTTAGAATTACGAGAACATTCTCAATCCGATTAACTAACTAATAAGATTTTCAATTCTATATAAAGCTGTGACGCTACCATATACTAAGCCGGAAATCCACACCTTACCTAAATGACTAGTATTGCACAAACACGTAACGTAATCGTAAAGAAATTAAGCTTAGTCTGTCGATAGCATTCGATGATGCACAGATAACGTACAAACACAATTCAATTTACCTGTCGCCTAAGCAAACTAAAGAAAAGATAAAGCTACCTTCGATTTCGATAGAGGTCGCGGGCATAAAAAATAATAAATATTTAAATTGCATTGCAATAAAACAACAGGGTACCTATGCAAATAATGTTATGAACAGAGGCACCGTGTTTGTAAGAACTCCGCAGGGTACCTCACGTTCCAAGTTTTATGAGTGCCTAGATCTACGGTAGGTCTTCGCCGCTAATTCCGGCATTATTATAGCCTTTATGCGATAGCAATATGAGCTTTCTCGATTCGATTCTTTGTTGTTTAATTGAATTATAGTTCTATTTATTATGAAGTAATTTGAGGTGCCATATTTAAGATGAATTATTTCGTTCAGCAATCTTAAATTCATGTTCATCCAAGTTGGTTACATTGACTATGGGAGATAGAGTCTTTATTAATTTACTTACATCGTGTATTTGGTTATAACAGATTATTAATTTATAAATAACTGAGGTGGAAGAGCCATGCTGTTAAGCTGAATTAATACAGCCTGGGGTGGTGACACTATTTCACAGAAAATCAGCTTATCAAAGATGTTAGAAACAAAAGTGGGAGAACCAGCGGCCCATTTTTTTCTTCCCGCCTTCCTTTAATCTATACTATTCCTTTCCTGACTTAGGCAACGCAGTTGTTAGCCACTTAGTTGTGACTTTATTGGCGAAAGTGGTAGACCATCAGATAACCATTTACCGGGGGTAGGTCTCTACCGGGGGTAGGTCTCTTTCGCAGGAGACACACACTGTTCAGACATTCTACCGCCTGAACAGTGATGTGAAAATGTCACTGTGCTCCGGTCTGAAGGGCACTGTAGCCAGTGAAATTACTGGGCTAATGAGTCTTAACATCTGACGACTCAAAGTGGGGAGCGTCGGTGTAGTGCACCCCTGCCCGGAGTTGGGCTTTATAGCAAAGATCCGGGTAGCACTACATTGGCTATGTGCTGGCGTTACTCTTACCATCAGGAGTGCGTCCAGCTCGACTCCCCTCTTCATATTATAAAAAAAACCCTGCTTATTTGGCCACCACCACAAAAAACTTACTTATTTAGTTAGAAACAAAAAAAAACTCAAATATCACTACTGGTATTTAAACCAGGTAAATAACAAAAGCTATATAACACCTTAAGTACATAAATCCCCAATTCAATTGAGACAATCAATGTATTTAATATACACATTGTTATAGCAAGCGGATGTTAAAAAAATCGATCATCGCTTTGTGAGGTCCAATTAAGATATGTAAGAGATATGACGGTTAGATGCTATTGTGGAAAGACCACAATGTTATGTGCTGGACCCCTTTTTTATTTGCGTAAATAATTAATTAGGTGTTTGGAAATTATTGCGTCTAAATTATCCCTCTGAAGAAGAATGGCAAAATCCTTATAGGAATGTACCTATGTTAATTTTATAGTTCATGTAATATTGTATCAGTAGACATTTTGACTTGCTAAAAGCCTATTATATTTTTGGAGGGTTCAATTCCAATCAGTAGGTTTTATTTAAAGAATTTTATTTACTAATAGGTACAGGTACCTACTACTAAGTATTTTGTTAGTAGAGTCTATAACGCAATATAATGTTACCTTGTTGTTATTAGATATTATTTTAAATGCGAAGGTTTATGAAGTATAAACAAATGATTGTATCCATTACATGAATTCGAACCATTCAATTAATTTTTAAAGTATCTACTGCTCTTGTAAAAAACATTACAAAGCGGAGGCCAGTCATATGAACCAAGGCACTTGCCGCAAATTAGTAAATATATCAAAAATGTTTTAAATGGAAGGCTGTTGAAGTAAATACAAATAAACGCTGGTTTTCTTTAATTGAATGTGTCGAAGCGGTGTGATGTGTGGGTTGGTGATACGAATTATAGGCCATTGTTACTCAGTGGGCAATTGTGATATTTCTGCAACGGTATTTAAAAAAAATGTTTAGCAGTGATGACGTCATCGTTTTGAGAAAACCACTAGAATTCTAGATGAAATTTATAATTAATGGCAGATAATGTTTTACCATTAATTAGATTAGCAGTAAATTATTAATATATTTATAAAATATATAACGTATCGCAAAGAAGTCATTCTGTACTTTCTGGTTAAACACCTACTTAGATTGTAACATTCTCGATTGCATAATTGGAAGATGTTTCGTATCTAAATACTAACATAACATTAGATGTGGTTTAGGTACCTACTCATCTTTGTACCATGTTAATTTTATATAAACTAAGGCTATAAGATATAGTTTAATTCATATAGATGTAGGTAACTCAACGGATATCCGAAAGAAAAGATAAGGTGTACAACCGACAGATGGATTTCTGAGCTTTCCGAAGCGCGTGGCTTTAACACCTGCTTTATACTCCTTTTCCTTTGAAAACAATGACTCATTTTTATATATGGGTCTCAGTAAGATAGGAATTCTAATGTCTAAATCACAGATGGATATGTTATTTTTATTACTTTCGCACAATAGCCGATAGCCTCATTTGATGATAGCCACATTCATAGACAGTATAATATATAATCTAATCAATTTATTTTAATGAATCAAGTTGACTATGTAGGTACATATAGGTACTAACTTTTTAAGCTTTGTCGATATTTTCATAATTTTTCTAAATTCCAAATTTAGATCTTAAACATTTAATTAGTTTTGCAATAATATAATGTGTCTTAGGTACTATAACAATAAGATCACTAGCATTTTATACATTTGCTAAAAGCATAAGTATGAGCCGATACAGTCAACCCTTTCATTAGCGTTGCGGTCGTACCAATCCCATTTGCATTCTCGTCGCAGAAATTGACTCAATCGATCGCTAAAAAATCCATGCCGCTTACTAAGCCACGTCTAAACAAAAAACAAGCGAGCGGCCCACGCGGCGTATGAAAACTGATACTTATTCCTAACGGCATAAAATCCGTGTTGAGGCCAGAATGTAATCTCATAAGCCGTTGTATAATATTGAGTCGGAATAATGCGTGCATTGGGCCGGCTCGCGCGCGCTTCGGTCTGACCACTACTGTGCAGTTCCCACGAGCTCCGCATCTTTCCATCCTTATTTATCTGTATAGCTGCGTCTTTTTCCCTCTTGATGGACTGCCGCTCTTTCGTTAAACGAAGCACACCCACACACAGTGTCGGTATTTCAGATTGTTCCGACTTTCTGAAGTACACCCGCATAGATTAGCTACGTCAGCCCACAACTTGAATTTTCTAATCGGTGTAGGTACGGTATGATGGTGTACGTACTTGATGTGTTGTAGATAAGTTATATTGAATGGAAATTTACTTACTGTCTCTTCTCTTAATGAGTAGATAGCCTTACTGGTCGTTGGTATAAAGTTTGAACTATAGACGCCTACTTATTAAGGTATCAACAGCTGAGCAAAATGAGTACTTATAGGTAGGTACCTACTCATTTTGCTTAACTGTACCTTAATAAGTAGATCCCTAGCATTTGGTATTTAAGTAATTAGAGTATACAGAGCAGGTTTAAAAATTATACGCTAGATAGTTGTTGTATTACATTGAACATTAAAAATCTTAACGTCTATAAAACTAATTGTCCTCAGACTTTCAGAGCCTAGTTCCTGTTCTATTTTCTACATATATCAATTATATTTTTATTTATCTATATTTTTCTAAATGCACGAATGTTTGGAATAATTTATTTCCGCACCCGAAAATAAGATTAATTTTACAACACATTTTTCAAAAAGGGTCAATAAATTATATAATAATTACCTTAATGTTAAAGGTATATTAAACAATTGCTTAGCGCGTGCTCGCCGCGTCACGCCTGGCATCGCCGCTGGCTCCGACTCTATTTCACGTAATTAGGATAAATATTTTAGCAAAAGCGATTAGCTTCAACGGGATTAGCGTTTAATGTAATTGAAGCTATTTTAACGTCAATCTTGCAGCTTTTAGGCGAACTTTGCAAATTGTTATAATAGTCGTCGTTTTGTTATCTGTTTTATAAATATACCTACCAAGATATAATTATTTTACTCACTTTAGATTATATTTGTTATTATTTTGGGATGAAAAAGTTTTCTTTTTAATAAGCAGGTTTTTTTACTGTGACTTTGTTTGCTTCGACTTTTCACTGAAAAGTAAAGCGACATATCCGATTCTTTAAAAAAAATGGGTTTGGAAATAAGGTATTAAGAGACATAATTACATAATAAAGATTTATTGGAAAAATATTTATCTTACAATATTATAAGGCACTAGTCATAGATTACGAATATCTTGTAATCCAAGCGTAACATTGGCTGTCTAGTTAAAACCAGAGGTAAGAAATAAACAACCACTTTATTGAAGTTACTTTAGCAGCGTGTAGGTACCTAATATCATTATTGATGTACTCAGTTACATATACACCCAGTTTTTCAATTACAGAGCATATGGCGACATTTCAATTAATATCAAGTTAAGAAAAACATTTGTTAATTTTCTGGCACTGCACATGTAATTACATGCATCCAGCGAAAGCACTACTTACTTTGGAGAGTTCTCGATATATTTATTACGAAACATTCAACGTTAAGCATTTTTCCGCATAATGCGAAATAAGGATATAATTGGAAAACTAGGACAAAAACCTTTTAAGCCAATCATCTGACGGTTAGATGATTCTAACGTGACTATCGGTAATACATCATCTAAAATGTGGGTATATAGTTATTAATTGGTGTAGTCATATATACACAGCCAACTTGTCTCTCAGTAACTGGGTTCACAAATAATTTGAGAATATAAAAATATTACTATTTTAGCAACGTCCATTGGCGATGTTTATACTTTAAGTGATCTTCCAAGATATTAACAATCATCTTGGTACTACATATTATTAAAACGGAAATGTTTGTTTGGAATATGAGAACCACCAGCAATGAACATTACCCACCTTTTTGATGCTGTAGTTATATTTTCTGTGTGTCGCTATGAAAGCATGTATTTACAAAAGAAAAGTATGTCAATTAATTTATCCGTTATCTAGTTGTCATAACACAAGCTCTGCTTAGCGTAGGGCTTCTCAAAGTGTGTATTAATATTTTCGACAAAAATTGACGTTCTTATATACTCCGTGTTTTTCAGTCAATATTTTCGCGGTAAACCCTATTTCTATAATTACTTGTGGTAAAAAAAGATCCTATACTAAGAAAATATATACCTGTTATCTTTATTTGATCTATTACGTTGACTGTTTTAGAAACGTGTTCATTCCAGGAATAGCGCATTAAAGAACATATTTAACCCCAACGTACAAAGGCATTACTATAACAAAAAACAAACTTACCCGTATTTATTACTAAATTCTAAAATAGTACTAGTTTTAAAAAAACTAAACAGAAAAAAAAACTACACTAGATAATCTTAACCTAAAATCAGATTCTTGAAACAGACAAATGTTTAAAAATACATATTTAAAAACTTTATACTGCTCATAAAGAGTTCCTAACAAATTTAAAGGTGGTATGGAAATAGCACAGCCTTAATATTAAATTTATTTGAATTATACTTAGTCATCTTTCCGTTCTTGAGGTATTTTATACTAATTAATTAGGTACAATATATTTTCGTCCAACTCCAATAGTGTAATACTACATACATTTACATTCTTTAAGTTAGAAACTGTTTAAAATAGTTTTAACAGCGAAATCCTATATGACTTTCTCATAAAAAATAATGTAATAGCTTCGTAGAACATACAACACGATTATAACAATAAAAATACTCATACATCAACAATAACAAGTCTCTTCTAAAAATATTAACTTCTTATACCTTATAAGTACCCATAGTCGAATTAATTTTCGAACCAATTTCGATATACAGGATATTAAAAAAACTTAACGAGCCTGAACATTCTCTTCCTAAAAACAATTTGAATAAAACAAAATATTTATAAGTCAAAAGGACAGTGTAATAAACTTTTCAAAGATTGTTTTTCTTTAAAATTGACCCATATTCAAGGAAATTTTCAAATGCTGGCAACAAACATGTTCTCTATCAGCTACTTCAGATATAATTCTTTCTCTCTCTAACACCTCGAAGACAGTGATACGGTCTGTTTCATTCATAACAATAAAGGATTCGAAAAATAAGGATCTATTGCAGGTATAAACAGATTCGCCGATCTGACACTAGTCTTAACTTATACAGTGTATAATAATTCACTCAGTGAATCTACTGGTTAGTAAGTCTAGGTAGTGGTACGGTTGATTACGAAAGTACATTAACACTTATCTATAATATAAAAACAGCTGTTCAGCTTTACATAATTGTTTTTTTACAATATTGCTTTATGTACGAGGATGGTTTTTAAGCAAAAAAAAAATTAGGTATAAGGATTCTGGTAGAATAGGTACAGCGTGAACGAAGTTGGGTTGGGACAGCTAGTATTAAATAAGTGTCAGTTATTAGTAATTCTCACGATACAAGCATAACCAATTCCACATATGTACATCCGCGTATTAAAGTGGTTACTTCAGCCTATAATAGACAGAAATCAAAACCTATTATTTTTTTCATAATACCCGATAGTTCTAAGAGTTTTAACAAACAAACTTATATTCAATCGTCAGTACAAGTCATAAATCATATTTTTTTGGATTTCTGTGCATATTACGACTTAACTAAAACTAAACAATAATGCTATTGCTTACCTTTTATTCAATATAATATATTTTTTTATTTAAGTGAGACAAACTGGCCGGCCCATTTTTTAGTTTATAATCAGATCATTGTAAATGTGTACCACAGAAATTAATTTAAAAACTAAAAATATGAAATGGCAGTGCTCGAAAACAATTTAAACATTGTGGTACTAATGGTGCTTTTGTACAATATTCAAAACTTAGTGATAATTTAATATGAATCAACGTAACTTATTACATTTTTGATTAATACTACAAGATTTAATTAATAATATACTAATTACTTGAGCGTGTAGGAAGCTTCTAACGGCGTCCCGTTTTGTTCGATTTAATAGGCTAGTTAGGGTGCGTACTAGCATGGCACTGGCATATGAACTATCCTATACCAAATATACTAGAAATGGTACTTTAAGATATGTATTCACATCTACATAATAATAGATACGCAATGGTCTCGTCTATGTTTTTCCGATTAAATAGATTATTGTGAGTGCGCACTGGCACGGCACTGGCACGTTAGTACAAATAGTATATTTAATATAATTACATAATATTCAGATCTACACAATGATAGACTTAGGAAGAATTAAACGATTTTATATAGACCATAGTAACAATTTTTTTTCAAACATAATAAGAGCATATATAACTAACGCTATAAAATAAGTTTGTTCGCAAACTGGCCCAGCGCCGGCACTTGAACTATCCCATACTAAACGCATTACAAATAGTACATCTTCAGTCGAACTTTTAGGTATAAATAGAACAATTTATCAGACAGTGTAGCAAACGGAGTATCATGTATATTCAGTCCGACTAGATATGCCAGCTTGGGCATGTAACTATCAACTGGCAAGTGAACTATCCCATACTAAACGCAGCACACAGATACAGATTAAACTTAACTTTTAACGTCTACAGCTTATAAGAAGAACAGCTTATCAGCCAGCATATCAGACGGGGTGTCGTGTATGT
>DWAJ01000443.1:0-32993 GCA_018238005.1 Eurema mandarina
ATAGTCTTTTTGAATATAAATAGCAAAAACTATAAAAATTCAACTCTATACTATGGTCATTCTATCTTCGTGTTTGACTTCAACTAGCTACTAAAAAGTAGCCGAGTGTAGTAGCGAGGTTAATGTAGTTCCTTATCGCGCGTTGCGAAAGGGAGCTAGACAGAAAAAATTAAGATCAAAAGTTGTAACGACACATTTTATTATAGTTGTATCCGTGCGGCGTGCGCGTGTTTCTCTGTCTGTCTCTCTCTCTTTCTCTCATAGAAAGCAAGCCAGTTATTTTTGTTTCGTCCATTTTTTTTTTAAATGGCTCCTTAATACTTCATACTTGATCTCCAAGACGCTTTATTTCCGCCTAATATGTAATCATATGTATTATATGTAATATGTATTATGTTATGTATAATATGTATTATTATGTAGTCACATAATTCTAACTAGCTCCTTGTTTTCGTCACAGACTAGAAATGACAGCAAGCCCACTCTTTAACCCTCAAATAAATTCCGGCAAACTAGCAAGTAACCGTTCCGTAGCGATCTTTTATACCCCGTCAAGTGCACGCTGACATTTGTCTGTGTAGCGTATAATCTGTATTATAACGCCTTATACCCGCTATAGTCTCGTGCGTAAATCATTCCGGGAACGTCCCCGCGAATTGTGCTGCGTTCTTTTTTCAAATTGCTGTCACGTTGACAGGCTACAAGATTATGTGTTGTGGGAATTGGTGAAATATTTTAGCTATTTTTTTAGTTTGTTTAACTGTTATAGACTATTTAGTTGCGTGGATAATAGTGTTAACTTTTACCCTCAAAGTAAATAAACAAAATATCTAACTAATAATTACTCAAAAATTAAACAAGCCGATACAAAACTAATTTGAAATTTTGAGATTCCAAGTCAATAGGTACCCCTAGTACGTAGTAATAATAATATTTTAAGTGAGAACCGTAACCTTTTCTAATTTTTTTTTGCAATAATTCTCTATTGTAGATTACAGACAGAGCAAGGATGTTTTACAATATGTTAATCGTACAACTTTTCATTTTATAAGTACATTTAATAAACATTACCAGTATTTACTACAATACTAGTCATCAGAAAAACCCTTTTTCTTATTACAAAAAAAAACTTGTATCATTATTTATTAACTATACGACTACAAACAACTTTACCCTCTATAATAAAAATCTTACTGTAACCTAAATACTAGTTTACTTAACCCTTACAAAGGCTAACGGGCCAAAGAAGGCCACACCTGAAATAATTCAGCTCCATTACAGTAAAAGGTTGACTATTTCGTATTGTTACTGAATACACTCACATGACGTCTTTTGATCTAAAATATAACTGAAATAAAAACCTTATCTAATAATACAACACATACGATATACCTACTTATATACAACGTGTAACAGAAATGCGTGGTAATATTTAAGGATCGCAAAGAATATCTCATTTTAAATGAATGTATTAAAAATTCATTTCATTTGAACTATTTAATATCAAGACATTGATTTTTTTATTTCTATTGACTAGCATATCGATATTTAAATTTATCGACGCTACGACATCACTTTAGAGCTATCAGCTGTTACGTGTCAATGACCGCATGACCCTATGACAATGCATTTCATTGAAAAATTACTGCTGTCTCTGTCATTAGAATTCGCAAAGTGATGTAAGACTTTTGTTTTGATTTTCATATTATCGATTTTATTGATGAATTAATGAAATAAAAAATCTCAAATATATTTATTTCAATGCGGGGATTAGTATATAAACTATCTATGAGCATCTGAACATCACGCAAAAATATTACCACACATTTCTGTTACACGTTGTATATTAAGATAGTTGTATAATGACATACCTAAATGCTACCTTTGGTTTGCCCAACTCAACAGGGCAGTTGTATTCCCGTTCCATTCTCTGCGCATAGATTTCTAAATGCAGTTCACCCATTCCGGAGACCACTGTCTCTTTATTATCACCATCATAACGGAATTGGAATGTAGGATCCTCTTTAGTAAACCTGTAATATGTGACAATGCATATGTTACTTACTACCTGTAGTGGTACAAAAGCAATTTGTAATAAAAATCAATACATAGCATAAAACAAAATCGCTATCTGCGATCTGTCTGTCCCTATGTATGATTAGATCTTTAAAACTACGCAACAGATTTTGATGCGGTTTTCTTTTTTCGGATAATACATACATAAATGCGGGTAAAACTGCGAGATGCAGCTAGTAACTTATAAACAGCTGAATCAATTTCGTTAATTCTTATTCTAGAATATTTTTTGAAGAGCAAGGGATGGATCGCAAACAAATAAAACTGTAGATATATGTTTACAGGTAGGGTTGGTTCAGAGTGAACTGAGTTAAGCCAGATGAGCCATGATAACGTAAAAATATTAAAATAAAAGAGAAATTAATTCATCCTTTATATAAACTAAACCTTTATATGACATACCTAGCAATAGCCTTTGAGAAGTTATCTCTGTCCTTACTATTCTTTGGCTTAATCGCCATTGATACAACGGGATCTGGCACATGAATCGACTCCATTGACAGTTGCAATTTGTTATCATTGATAAAAGTGTCACCAGACGCGCAATCTACTCCAAACAACGCGAAGATATCGCCAGCCAAAACCTCGTTTACTTCCTCCATGTTATTCGAGTGCATACGTACTAGACGAGAGATTTTTACCTGAAAATACCATATTATACACACCAGAGAAACAGATAAAATAGTGGAGGAATTGTAATAAAATGTTATTTTTTTTAAATTAAATAGTTTTTCACAGAAATACGAAACGTAAATAAATGACTTCCTTTCTATGAGAGAGAGACAGATGGCTACTGTAGCAAAAAGTTTTACTTTTTATCTTAATTTTCTCTGTCCCCTTTCGCAATACGCGATAAGAAATGTTCGAATATAAAAACATAATTACCCTCTTTGCAGTCCTGGCATTGTAGATATAATCACCACGTTTCAACATACCCTGGTAGCATCTGAGATATGTAAGTTGTCCGAACTTACTCAATTCCAATTTAAAAGCTAACCCTACAAATGGGTTACTCCCATCTCTCTTAGGATCTAGAATCACAGTTTCACCTTCATCTCCCTTCTTTTCCCCAATTATGGCAGTATTATCGACTTGTCCTGGATGTGGGAGGTAATCTAAAACAGCATCTAATAATGGCTGAACACCTTTATTCTTCAAAGCTGTTCCTAATAAAACTGGTGTGAATGTTCGTTTGAGGGTTGCCCGACGAATTGCTTCTTTAAGGTCGGAAATAACTGGTTTTCTCTCTTCTAAGAACATCTCTCCTGTAATGCAGATAATTTAAAACATTAGAATTAACAAAGGTTTTGTTGTGCAATAAATGTGTGTATGAAGTGTGAGTAAATAGATAAACAGCATTTTTAAAATTACACAGTTTGTTAGACTAACTACTAGTTAGAGGGTTAGTTCATTTTTTTTAACATGATTAAACCTTACCTAATTTTTCGTCAACATTAGACAGATGTTCAATCAACTCATGTCGCCTGTCATTTACTTCAGCTCTACGGTCTTTAGGCACATCATCTAGCCGGACTACTTCACCGTAATCTCCATCGAAATATATAGCTTTCTCTTCAACAAGATCAATAATCCCTTGACAGTCCTTTTCAAGACCAATAGGCAAATGTAAGAATGCAGCATTGTGGTTCATTTTTGAACGCATTTGTTTAAGAACTCTGTAATTTAAATATGTATTTCATTTATTAAAAACAACATTGTAATGTTTTTTTCAGGTATTATGCTGATTATTATTTTTTAGAATTAATATTTTGATAATAATGTTCTTCTAAAAGAAATATTTTTAAAAACATTCAGGTACATGACAAGTTGTATGAGTAAATCTTTTAATTTCTATTGAGAGTATTGCTAGCCCCTAACTATAAAACAGCATAGTTAATAATAATATTATAATTTACATAAGAATTATCTTTATGAGATTATTTTAGAATATTACAAGTGTTTTATATATAAGAAGATACAATAATCAACACAGTATGTTTAAAAATTAGTTATATAGCATACCTCTCTGGATTTGAACCCAACCGATCCAACTTGTTAATAAATGCCAAACAAGGAACATTATAACGCTTCATTTGCCTGTTAACTGTTAATGTTTGACTTTGAACTCCACCCACAGCACACAATACTAAAACGGCACCATCTAATACTCTCAAAGCTCTTTCGACCTCAACAGTAAAGTCTACATGTCCTGGTGTATCAATAATGTTTATATTATGATCTTTCCATATAGTATATGTGGCTGCTGATTGGATAGTGATGCCTCTTTGTCGTTCAAGCTCCATAGAGTCCATTACAGCACCAACATTATCTTTGCCTTTTACCTATAAAATACATAACATAACTATTGTATATAAGATTACCTAACTGTTTAAAGATAGGTTATCCTATTAGAATATTGAACTATAGTTTTATTAAATTACAAACAGGAGATTAAATTAAGTACATACCTCATGCATTTGGTTTATCCGGCCCGTATAGAATAGAATACGCTCAGTAAGTGTAGTTTTTCCTGAGTCTATGTGAGCTGATATACCAATGTTCCTAATTTTTTCTAAAGCCTTGTGTTCCGCATACTTTACATGTGATGAGTAATTCTAAAAATATAAGAAGGTAGTAATGAAGATTTCTTGAACATATATATGTATCAATGTTCTTTCTAATTACGTAAAGTTTTATTAGTTTTACCTTAATTTGTAATACACTTGTCGGTCTAGCTATCTTCGATAAATGACCTATTCGTAACATATTTAACAAAGTCATTTTGCAAGTATGATAATCAATACATGTAATTTACAAAATCTAAAGATTATTTCTATAAATTATATATTAAAACAGACTGTTTTTGAAACCGACTTATACTAAAGTAACCTAGAAGTACGAAGTTCTCATGTCTATCTTAAACTGTCATCTGTCACATTGAATTCGACTGAATGACGTCAGTCGTCAAATCGAATCTTATTATTATCCAGAGAATGTTATTAAAATATGTAACTACCCAATAATAATAATAATTTTTAACAATAATAGTTATATTTTTAAGTTCTTCTAATGCATAATTTATGTTTACAAATGTTTTGCCTTAAAGCGTTTTTTTCTTGTAGCATCATTTATTCCATCGTTATACTGATATTCTTCAACACGTTTACCTGTAAATTCACATCAATATTGGTATTTACTTACATGCACGTCATTAAAATTAAACAAGTCTAAATTATTTTTAGTCTGCAAATTGACGGTTGATTTAATTGTCCATGAAAAAAAATTCACAGTGATGTCAATTGTCAGTTGAGGTTTAGTTCAAAAAGAATATGGCCGTGTTAGGCCCGAAAGTGAGTGTAAATATGAATGGTCATAATAATATTCATAGTCAGTTAACAAAATCTTTGGAAAGAATTTTAGAAGATGCTTGTTTAAGTGGTGAATTAAAACTAAGCGGACGCAAGTTGCGAGAATTCCCAAAACCAGTGAAGTTTGATTTGAGTGATACAGTTATTGCTGGTAAGTCTGGAATTTATAAATAAAAGGTGGAATTCTTTAGTGTTACACAGAATGCAATCTATATTTTAGGTAATTTGTTATGTTATCTCTTTATCTAATCGATTACGTTGTTTGTATATGTTTTGTTTATATACCGGCATCGAATGCTTATGCCCCGTATGCGTTCGGCGTGATAAAATCGATCAACTTACATTTCTCTAAAATGTATTTGTTTTTATTATATATTAATTTTCAATATTATTTTATTGTGACTTTTTGTTCTTTGAATGCTGTTGGTATACAATTTTTTTTACTTATTTTTTGAATTATTTTCATTTAAAAATATAGATCTTAGAAACTCACTTTTCTTCGCTATAAATTGGTTCTCTCAAATCACTCATTACTTCTTATTAGAAAAGAAGTATGTAACTTTCATAATATTATGATTCAACAGTTTTTTCTTAGTAATTTGTGGGCAAAAGCTTCTTGGAATTGTTATATATCTTGCAGATTTAAAATAATACACATATGTATACAATTAAATTGTACTTCACTCAATTAATGAAAAAATACTATTTTAAAAGTAAATTCAACTTATTTTATTAAAATTTTATTGTTATTTAAATTTATTGTAACAATAACAAGACTCTTCTTGTGTTTACTGTCCTCCTGTTCTATATTTTATGGCAGAGTTTTATGACATTTAAATCGTAAAGGACAATGACACTTTGAAGCTATAAAAGAATCCATTGTGAACACAATATAGGCATATTTTATTACCATGAAGCTATGACAATTTCGACTTCATTAAACAAATAATGGTCTATCTGTACTTTAATATCTAAATGTATATAATATAACAATAATTTGCCTCAAATAGCCTAGATATTTAAACTTTCATGTACTCACCAAATAAAATTTGTAAAACAACTTCTGTAAATGATAGAGTACCAGTTTCTAATAACAGTTACAACAATTGATTTGTGCTTATTTATAATAAAGTTTGTAAGTAATAGTAAGGTTTTCTGTCACCCATTTTCCTAGGGTTTTTATCTTGTATTACAAAACCATTTAAATGTAATTTTATTTCTAAGAAGAGGAATTAAATGTTGAATGAATAGATTAATTTGTAAATGATACCTTAAAGTGGTGTTCAGAAGCATTAGTCATTCTTCTATAAATTATTTTACGATTAAAGGAGTGATTAATAATTAAATCCTATACCTAAAGATGAATATGTCACACTCAATTGTTTGTTTACAGACCATGACTGGTTCAATAATGCACCAAAGCTATCTCAAATTTGGCAATTTATTTTTATGACAATACCAATTCATAGCAGACAATGTAGATACTAAAACATTTTTTTATTCACTATATTAACCATGTAAGTGGGAGTTGTGGAGTTAAATTGCGTGATATGTATCTTGTTGTTAGTCGGGTTGTTATGTGTATTTTATGAGTGAAAAGCCTAATAGAATAAACATTAGGACAGAAATCAAATTCTTATAAGTTACATAAACAGTTAATAAGTATACAGTTGCAGTATTTCATTTAATGAAGTTGTAATTTGGCAGCTTGGGAAAGTGATTTACAATTAATGATATAACTGTTCAATATTTAAATTTCAAAGTATAATTTATGAATTAGATATATAGTCACTGTGCATGTAAATTTTTTGTTGGTAGGATTATTTATTAAAATTGAGTAATTTATGGCATCTTATACCAGCTACTCATTTATTAAAAAATTCTCTTTATACAATGTATACAATATACTAGCCGCGCCCCTCGTTTTCGTTTACGAGCGCGATTCTACCGATGCGCAGCTATTCTCGTCCAGCGCTAAACATAAATGACGCGACCTACACTTACTACTAATATATCGTCATAACAACTATACTTCCCTAAAAATGTAGGTTTGTTCCAAACAATATCGCTATCATATTATACTAAAATAGTTTTTAAAATCCTCGTAGTACTACCACAGATAAGTTTGTGTAAACAATTTTTTTACTAGTATAGATATACTTGGAACAGCTATGTTTAATATTAATAAATCATCACGTCGCAGCTCCTAGTGGCAGCTGCGTTTTCTCAGTGCTTGTCGTCTCTCGATAGTTATTAAAACAGTTCTCCATACAGCTTGTGTTTTTGTTAACGACCGCTACGCTACGGGCAATGTTTATATTACGCTACGTGATGTTTCCATGTGAATTTTGTTCTATTTTTCTAAGTCGTCTATAATATAGTTGTAGTGAATATGTAGAAATTGTAACTAGATAATAGTATGGTCAATATAATGCCTTCTTTCGTATGATTGAACATAACGCGTTCATGGAAGTGCAGTCAATAGGAAGTTGTAGTACATGATATACCTACTAATAAATCGGAACTAACTTTTGAAACACCACCTCTGACCCACGCATTTATGCATGTATAATACACATAAACCTTTTTCTTGAATCACTATATATAACAAAATAGAAATTGCATGAAAATCGGTTGCGAAGTTTTAAAGAACTCCAAGCATACATAGTTACAGACTAAAGAAAGCGACTGTGTTTTACACCATGTTAACGTTATTTTTTTTCTAAATATACACATTCATACATACAATCGATAAACGAAGTGACATCAATTTCTATAGTGAAACTGTACCTAGACTGATCGTGTTCATATAAATTACTGTAATGCACTCTCGAAGTTGTGCATCTAGATAGAATAAATCACGATAACCGTAAGAAATTGGACTTACTAGTTACAATTTCGAAATTACCTTAATATAATTCAACTTTCTCTTTATTTCACAGCACATCTCTATCTAAAGTATTCACATAAAGATATGTTTGTGTCGTGGTGTGGTTATCGCTAGTATTAATATTGATTTTTTAATTGAGGAGGTCCCCCCACACAGTAACACAGTAATTCTCAACCATTTTTTGTTGCGGCACATATTTAACGATTTCAAAATTTGGCTGCACAGTGCACACAAATGTGCTGAAGAATTACTGCTCTAACATATAGTTCTCTGGGAAAAGAACCATCCCAGAATATCTAATAATATTATACTAACTTTCTGTTTGATTCCTAATCCAAAATATGTAAGAAACCAATGAGAGATGCAATAAAAGATTAGGTTTTTAAAAGCGGCATTAATTTGTACCTTACGGCTTTCACAACAGAGCACAACAAACTTTTTTAATTATTATTAATTAATTATCGTAAAATAACTTTAAACACATTATATGTAATAACAAGGCTCGCTTAGAAATTACTTGCGTAGAAAGCTCATTTAATTAAATACACAATTAATTCGCTCATTGCCATCGCAGTTAACTATCTCAAGTGTGCTACAATAAATTAATGCTTACATTTACGTGACTAGAAACTGTATCTGATAAGAATCATCACATATTTAATAAAGCAAATCAATCTAGTTTGACGTGATGAATTACTATGGACATTTTATACGTAAAAAGTAGTTCTTTTTATAGGTTTTTTTTCATATAAATAGCAATAAATTCATTATTTTATTGCTAAAATAAAGCTTCATTTTGTGTAGTTTTATTTGCATTTTAATGTAAGCTGGGTAGGTATGTACTTCACAAACATTTTTAAGTAGAGGTAAATCGTAGCGTAAAAATACCGCTAAGTAACAAGTACGTTGGCATTTGACAATTATTTCTGAGTAGAAACCACTACGAGTGCGCTCGCTCAAGCGTTTTGAGGGGATCACCCTTCGACCTTCGTGTCTGATGTTAAAACACTTAAAAACCCGAGAAAAGTTTGTTTCAAACTCATGCAGGGTTGACATTGAAGCATCCATCTGTCTGTTGCTTCGCTCGTTGTTTATTTTCGACGCACTGGGTGTAATTTTAGTATGTAATATGTAGATTTAAAAGAAGAAACGGACTAGACCTATAATCTCTTCTATAGCAGGTGTTTTTTTCGCAAAAAACGTATTTTTATTCCTATTAAATAAATACACTTCCTTACAATTTTCTTTAGTTTATTTTTTCGAGTTCTGTAGGTTTCCATTGAAAAGCATGGCATGTAGTGCGTCTGACAAGCACCATGCATTTGCTTCCTTAACTGTTCCCTTTTTAATCCAATTCTAAAAAACTTTATTTAGCTTCGTTTCCATCGTACTGGGACAACTTTGTAGAAACAATGCTACGACAGGTGCAGCGAGTTGCGACACTCCGGATATAGGGGACTATAGTACCTTCTGGCAATTCCAGTCCAATGCATACACAACTGTACCGTATATATACCATTCATTAACGGTTAAATAAACCCGCCCTTATATAAATAGTAATAAGTCCTAGTCTTTAAAGCAAGTCCACTTTTTTTTCAACAAAACATCTATTGAATCTGGATTAGTAGCAGTTTATAGAAGTAAAATGCAAAACCGCTCAAAAACAACATACAATCGAATATTTTCAACTATTTAGATTTTTAATATAAAAATATTAATAATAATAGCGAAGGGTACAGTGAATTCAAAATAAATAATTAACTAAAAAAGCAAAGATATCGTTATTACAAGAAATCTTCATACACGGCGACGCCATGCAGGTATCTAGAACCTGTTTTCGGGGCGTTGGTGTGTGAGAGTGCCAGAAAAAGTAAACAATAACTTGTCCCAATAGTTGGACCGCTTATCTTCGTTTAGTAACGATTACATATTGACCACGCTTAAAACTGTGATGTGAAACATTTCGAAACGTTACTTTTTACATAACAAAACACGCAATGATGTTGTTTGATTAGATGTTGTTAATTAGCATAATATGTTTGTTTATATGCAGACAGTTTAGAATAATTTAAATTCTGTGTTATTCTGACGAGCATATGCAAATAGGTAACATTTTCGTTTATATTTTAGCAATATTAAACCACTTTCTCTCAAAGTTTTATTTTTGCTCTGCACTTGATAAATAATAAATGGAGCTGTCTATCTGCTTCAAAGCTTGGCTTCACAGAAAAAGCCTTTAGAGTGTATTTTTAATAAGGATCCAAGCTAACGATACAAATTACACCCTTTTAAATTTCCATTTCGTCGCTCCAGTGGACAAATTTTATCAAGGCCAAAAAGGTCTTTAATCGGATGTAGGGCTATATTAAATATTTAATCTTGTTACCTTTATACTGTGTCTAAAACTGGTGGCCCGATACCTGGCGCCGTCGACTTAACAATAGAGGTGTGGACGTCATTTTCATTCTATTCGGATTGAAGATACACCATGAATAATAAGTACTATACGTTCAAACGAAAACAATTTCTGGCTTAGGACAATGGAAGAGAGTAGTAGTTCCCATAATTTGGTCGGTTAGCTTGAACATTGAAATAAATTGGTATGCAGCGAAGGTTTCTTTGAGTTTCCTCTGCGCCGGTGTTGTCTGCTCTGTCCTTTTAAATTTGCATGTAACGGCCATAGTGCACTTTCCAGACAAAATTGGCTATTTCATTAGTGCTACATCGTGATTTTTTCCAGTTTTATGCGAGATCGTGTGAAAGTGTTTATTAGCACTATTGGAAAACGGAATTTCACGATCTTGTGCAAAACAAAAGATGATTTGCAGCCTTGGTTTAATGATCATATAAATACTAAGCTCAAGCACATGGAAACTAAGTTCGTGATCAGTAGTAAAAACTTTAAATCGGTTGGAAATACTAGCAAGACTCGCTTCAATATGAGAATTGCATTGATATTGAGAGGAAATTGGATTGGCTTCATTTCGATTTGCGTCAGGGCATGCACGTGCATTTAATGTGTGCAGATATTGGTTATGTATTGAATGTTTTAGCGTTTGGGCATAAATGAATGAATAAAATTTATATTAATAATAATAATATCAGGCTTAACGATGGCGATATTCACGTAGGAGTTATTGAAATAATAGACCAAATTTTATGAACGATAATATTTAAAGTTGCAACCCTAGTTTTCAATTCTTAGCATAAGGATAATATTGCGGTTTTAGAAAGCATTTAATGTATGCAATATAATAATATTAACTCGCTGGTATCAAAAATAGTAAGTTACGGTAAACGAGAAATCGTTGCTTTAAACCAATATTATACGGTGACAGTTTGATTTTATACTATTTATACTATATACTATTTCAACTACTTGCGCTGTTGTTATGGAGGCCTAAAAGAAGTAAGAAAATATTAAATTAATGGATTCGATAACCAATCACAAAGTATACAGACGAATGACCCCCTTATCTTGCACCGTACGTCTCACTGCATCACTTGGTTTTAACGCCACTGACCTACATTCCTAACAGCTGAGCAACGAGTGCTTAAAAGCCTTACAGAGAACTAACTACCCTCGTTGTATTATGGACACTGTCGTGTGATGTCCATTCTTCGCACTGAATTGACATAGTTGACATATCACCGTGACACGTTTTATGGACTGGCACTTGACACAATTTAATTTTTAACAAACTACAAAGTTCTGATAGCATTATCTTTAAAATGTCTGAGTCAAACGAAACTTTACCATTAGCCGAGCAACCATCGCCTGAATAACCTCTTTGATCAATCTATGACCAGTCATTACACGAGCATTCCTTTATGTTGTGCTTGATTGATACTAGACTTTAATTGTGTAGAATCTAAAGCTTATTACTTCCTCTATTGCATAGAATCTACCTGCAATTTGAAGCTTGTTAACATTCATACCTAATTAGCTATGTACTATTCTAATGTTTACTAATTCTATACTTTTAGTTACATACCTTAAACGAAATAATGGGTTATAAGATCACTTTTTAGACCGTAAATGAGATAAGTGTGGCTGAAAACTCCTATTTGGATACTGCCAAAGGAATTGAAACCGATAGGGTGATTCGAACTCCAATTTATTTAAATATTAGTACCAGTTAAAAGTACCCAGTAAACAAGTAACGAATCTTTATGCTATTAGTATGTCGAATACTTAACGAATATATATGCCTGGTTCCTACATAAGATTTATATCGAGCTTAACAGATGTACTCGTAAATCTTATGAGTTATTTGTATACTCCTCTCCAGAACTGTGACAGTTGCATCCTCTGTTATTTGTCTTGTTATTTGTTTGAGGACTGCTAAGTTCCTCCGATACAAGGTATAAGAAACTTATAATATTATATCTTTATTATCACTTACTACTTATTTATTTTTGTAGCTAACTATCCGTTACCAGTATCATATAATTTTTAAAAAATTGTCTTCAATACCAATTATTCACCTGAAATAGATATAAAAAATGGCCTCCAATAAGTACCTGTATATTGTTTCCCATTCAATCTAAATGGAGAAAACGTTCAATAACTAGTTTGTCCAGTGAGTTATGGACGACATTTCTCATAAATAAATCCCACACGAAACTGATTCGCACACTGTCGAAAGTCGTTGATTAAATTCAATGCTGCAATGCTTTTGGTATTTCTAGAATAATCTAGCAAAGCAATCTTATCACAACTATGTTATAAACATTACTCATAAGATAACAATCATCCATCCCAAAAATATCAGGCTTTGGCTATACTCATTCATTAGTGAAATTAAGATGGTTTCATCAATAACTCACTGCATCAAATACGTTTTATACGTAGCCGTAAAGGGGACGTGGCTCATCGCGCAAGTAAATATTTGATGAACTCATTAAGCTTTTAACCTTTAATATGTTTTTATGGTCCGTCCGTATTTACGGCGAAATAAAAACTTTTATAATCTCTGACAGATAGCTATGTTACAATATATTTGCTAACACTGATTACCTTTTCTTGTGCATGAAGTTTCATTATGCAACGTTAATGCCCCGGAACCATGCTTCCTTTGCGTTAGTTACACTTGCTTGGTTTTGTCGGACAACCCTTTCTCACCACGGATGTGCTATTGTCGTCTTGTAATTGCCCGAGATTATCTCACAATAACATTGGAAAGTAATAACATAATCATTGCAATTCAATGTGGAGCTTCAATTTCGTCTTCAATTGAGCACCAAAAATGAGCAAGCGGTGTCAACGAGTTTAAGAGAAAGTTTTTGTTGATGCTGCACGTTCATTTTATTTGGTTGTTCAATTATTTACTACAAAGTGTCAGTTTAATACATCAAAAGAAACTATAATAAACACGTTTCACCGCTCACACAAATCTTGGCAGCAGCAATGATATTCGGGTCAAATACTGTTCCGATTGCTATTTGTAAGTTGTTCATTTGATAAACATACTGAAATAATATACGGACGTTTGTTTACATGAGTGCGTTTTATATTTAGAGCAGACTTCGCATATGTCTAGAAAAAACGTAGCAAAAACAAGTGAGCTTTAAATACACAATAATTGGTTGGTGTTTTAAATTGTCCCTAACTGTATTGACACAATTGTTTGTTCCTCTCAACAGTTGTTTAAAAATAAATAGTTGTCGTGTGCCCCACAGCGTGTCCCTATGCGCCGGCGCAGTCGTGGGGAGTTCCACGCACGTGCTCAATCACACATTCTAATCGTGTACAAAATAAACGTCGGTCCTTGGAGATAAGCGATTATGGAAGAGGATGTTTCTTTTGTCATCATTTGAATTGATATCGTTATGTGATTAGAATAATTAAATATGAAATTTTATTAATTAGGGTACGATGGCTTAATATATTATTGTTTATTTAACTCCATCAAAAGTCTATAAATTCGGATTCAAAGCGACAATATGAAGCCGGTTGTAATGGTTCCTCATCACAGTGATCAAAGTTCGTCGAATCGCCAGGGTGTTTACACTTCGGTAGATATGGAACCGACCATCGGCAATTCAGTACCGCTTCCCATTCAATGCCCTTAAACCATCTGTGATTTTTAAAATCCATTACGCCGTTTTTCATCACCCCAAATCGCTTACTTATGTCTACTTGTAGAGTATTGCGTACAAGATCTCTTAAATCAGAATTAAAACTTGACGGGCATCTATACTTTCCAGCGACAATTCGTTCATATGTTTTCATAGGGTCACTTGCAAAGAAAGGCGGGTAGCCAGCATTCATTTCAAATAATAAGACTCCAAATGACCACCAATCTACAGAGAATCCGTAACCTTTACTTAAAATAAGTTCTGGCGCCAAGTATTCCGGTGTTCCGCAAAGAGTCCACGTCCTGCCTTGCAATATTTTACAAAAACCGAAATCGGTTATTTTTAAATATCCGTTTTTATCTATTAGTATATTTTCAGGCTTTAGATCTCGATACACTAAATTACAAAAATGCAGATATTCGAGTGCCAGAACGACTTGACATGCATAAAATTTTGCCAGTGGTTCTTCGAACTTCCCCATTTTTCTAAGATGTGTGAACATTTCACCGCCAGGCACAAATGGCATTACGAAATAAATATAACTATTGTCTTTGAAGCTTGCTTCCATCGATACTGTAAAGGGAAATCTTATAGCTTCAAGTATTCGTTTTTCGTACAGCGTATGATCGACCTGCTTCATTTTAATAACTTTTTCTTTTTCTAATACTTTCATAGCGTAGTATTTATTTGTTTTTGAGTTTTTTACTAATATGACTCTTCCAAATGCTCCAGTTCCAAGAGTTCTCATATGATCTAGATCGCGAAAAATTATCGAAGAATTTGGCTTTTTACACCAGCGTCCTTGAAACTCACCTAACAATTGTCTTAAGTGCTTTGTGTACTGTAATTGTTGCTGCTCAGTATAACCATCACGAACATCAGCAGATGTAGATTGCGATACTGCTTTATACGACATTTCTTTAATAACATAAGTTTTATTCATTTGTAGTTACTATATTTTTCTTGACATTGGCCCATTGCCAACTCGATTTCTGAAGATTCGGAACGAGAAATAAATTCACCGGTAAATTATAATTTCCGTAAATGATTAAAAGAGCGATTTTGCTCGTGTATTTTTGCCGAGATGGAAAGTACAGGAGGGCACAAAGTGTGGAAGCGAGGGGTGAACACGCTAGCGGAGGGTGGAGGAATCAGCTGTGTTTGGGGTGACACGCCATGCCGCGCGGGCTGGTCGACGTCCCGACTCACGTATTGATCAGACTACGATAAACTTGCTGGTTCCGCGAAACATTCTTCGAATTTTTGCAAATCCTACTTTTACTTCCCTTAAATTAAGCCATTTAAATTCTATTAAACGTGTTCTAGTTTGAACACTTATTATCAAAACATGGTTATTACTTTGCATCGATGAAAATTATCTAGTACACCTCAATGTAACAAATGATGTTATACGCGTTTTGTTCTCAATAAAACGCCCGTTACAATGTCTGTGATTATGGTTCATTTCTTTAACGACAATGAATTATAACTGTCACATTAGTAGGTCGATAATAGAGCAATGGGTAAACATTGACGTTATGAAACCGTTAGCTGTACAGCTGTATGTGCGAATATACTGTTTGTGCCATAATCTATAAGGATGATGCATACCAACGCAGAGGACTATGACGTGTCCGACATTCTTTAAATAATTGGCACTTTAAACCACATTACGTAAATAATCCTTCATATAGCGAGCATATGTATATACTTCATTTGCTCAAATAAATAGAGCTTATTTTATAGATTTGATATAAATAAAGATTAATATCGTGTTTACTAGCCTTCATCAATTCATAAATTTCAAACTTAAATAATTATAACTTATAAGTACTGCATACGGAGACCTAATAATCTATTCAACGGGAGGCATAATAGTACATTAAGTTGATTGTTCGGTTTTCCACGCGATCGCCGGTCAAGGTTGTAGAGGCCCGCAGTCCGCAATAGCTGGCTAGCTTTTTGGCACTACACCAGACAGACGCATTGATATTTATCTTGTGTTACTGCAACTCCTAGAATATGTCAGGCCGTTACATAACGTGTGCAACGGTGAAGTAAGCGGAATAGTCCCTAGATCATTGCCTGATTTAGAATTACTGATGTTTAATGTTTTAATAGGTATTTTATACTTATAATATAAGCTTTATATCCTGACAACAATTATCCTTTCCTTGTTTTCTCAGTGCTTAGTCACATAATACAGTAAATAGCAACCATTATATCTGGTGGCTTCAAACAATGAAATGAATTGTTATTATAGCCTGATTATTCTACTGCTATAACAACAGGAATCTCTTGATGCTAATTACCTACTTGAAAAGTGTTTCAAAAGAATGTCCTTTGAAAATGTGGCGTTTAAAACTAGAGCAGAGAATTCTACAAGGAATAGATCTAAAGGCTGTAATTACAAGCCTGGCCTGTGCGAGGGACGATTATACTCGACGCTCAAAGCATGAATATGTTAATAAATCACCGGCGGGGCCTAAGAACGAAATCAGCTGTTGAGAATCAAAAATATACGCTCGTTAATGCCACGTGGTGGCGGTTATTTTTCGAGGACGTTTAATGGCATCGGTAAAAAAATTCATAGCGACTGGTTTTATAGAGCAATCGAGTTTCGCGTATGTTGGAATACCCCTCGCGCAAATTATTTCACTTTAAAGGTCAAAGCTCGCGCTAATTTTTGTTTTGGCCGGAAAATGTGTCAGTACTTTGAAAATTAACGTTTTTACTAGTTACTTAATAAAAACTGCGATTCTACTTTTTATTTCAGTTTAACTCTGAAGTTTATTCAGAATTTCCTAATTGGAATTGTCATCTTAGTGAATACTTGAATAATTGAAAAGCCTATGAAACATAAAAAATACAAAATGGAAAAAAGCAGTATAAATCTGCTGCCCTATTGTAATACTTACATTAGTTGTGTGGATACTATTAATAGTTAACCTTTATGTGCACAATGTCAGTCACGTATGAACAGCTCGTATTTATCCCTGTGCCTCTATCTATTTAATGTAACCTTTAGCGAAAATAAGTTGAAGGCGAGCAGAAATTATTCGTGCAAATAACCCTTTGAGCTTTCCATATTTTGCATACGGCTTTATTCTAGCAAACATAACTTTCGTAAATATCCACTATTAAATTCAATGTGGCACTCAGAGAGCTGAACATTATTTTTCAAACACTTCCTTTTGCTTTTAAGTTTATACTTCAAATACACTGAACTACAGCAAGTTTTCCGTAGCGTTTTTATATAAGAAGGTCGTGAACACGTTCTTGTTGGAGTTTTAATTTGAATAGTTTATATTATATTTGTATAGTACTCATAATAAATGTTTCTTGATGAGTTTTGCAAACTCAGTGCTGACTCAACTAATATATTATATCCAATACGTAGCGGAAACAGTTGCGCATGGTAATTATCGTAAGTGCTCGTCTATATGATTATCTGCGTATACTTCAAATGAGAACGCGCTAACTGAAACTTGAAGCGAGAGCGTAGGGTATTAACAAAGTTCCATACTATAACAATGTAAATTACTCATCAGAAACTTGTCTATATTCATGGAGTTATATGTCTTCGTTCGAAAGCTTTGTTAGGCCGAGATGTTATTTGAGCTGGGAAGAAAAAATTTTGAATATTTGTTTACGAATTTATTACGCTCTTTATGATCTCCAATACTATCCACTATTTCTCAATTTCTTGTTCGCTAAAGGATATGTTAATAAACGTGATAACTTAATAAAGCTGTAGTTAGCATTGTATCTGAGGCAATGGTCACAGACTCAACAAATCAAAGTGGTTGCGGTGGATTTAGTAATATAATCTAACCACTACGTGCATTCGGTGCCAACGAACCTACGACTTGTTTGCGTAAGAATATCTCCCAGTTGTTTGTATACAAACTCAATCGATTCCACTGATCTCAAAGTTCTCGAGTGTGTTTGGAAGATTACACCCTATTCTATAATTGGCTTTACGACCATTTTAGTGGTTCTTAAATTAGCTGTCGTCGAAAATTTATGGAGGACGTAAATTATGAACCACTCATAGCTCTGCAAATTTACAAGGTCCTTCGGAAATACAGTTGTTGTTGTTTAAATGTACTTTGAGTATGTGAAAATATTCAGAAAATTAATTTATCATTTCCTTTGTTGCAGATTTGTCAAAAAACAGATTCAGCGAATTGCCTGATGAAGTGACCACATATATTTTTTTAGAAAAGCTATTATTATCACAAAATACTATAAGGTGTATACCGGATGCCGTCGGAGGCCTTCAGTCACTCACATATTTAGATTTAAGGTAAGTTTAAAATAAAATAAGATCGAAATGTTGTACTCTTATAATATGGAATGTCATTTTTACAATAACTATTTACTAAAGTAACTTAACATATTTTATATCTAACGCATTTATAAAACACTTCACATTATTTTGTGCTCGTCCACCATGTGATAACTAGCGTTCCTAAGCACTTGCATCATGTCCATTTTGACGTTTAGACGGAATTCCTCTGGGACCGATTTTAAATGAGGAAGAAGGGATAGAAGGAACATCTTATCGGGATCATCACTTTCACTCTTGCTAGCTACGTCTACGTTGGCAAAAGCAAATTCGTTTATTGTCGGTTTGGGAGGCGCCACCTCAACTTCTATCCCGTCGTTTGATTGCGCGTCATCTAAATAGTTTTCATTATCCTCATCAGAGCTCATTTTGGTCAACTTAAGTTTTTTTACCGGTTTCCATATTCTCTTTTTGACTGTCGGCTCGTCTGAATCGCTGCCTGTGACGGTGTTACGCGTAGGCAAAGACTGGTTCTTCAGTAGAAACTCCAGGTGACGGCTGTAAATGTACGCTTTCTTTGTTCTATTCGGATTTGTAACGTACTTCTGAAAACAGTCTCTTATGCTCTTCCATTTCTTTTGTAGTTGAAGCTCTAAAATGAAATAAAAATCTAATGAATCACTTATGTAGTTCATTCCAAGTACAATCTTAAAATATATAATTTACTGCGGCTTAAAATAACAAAAGTAAAACGGGTTAATAAATTTGCGAACATTATTATTCATAAGACTCGGTGTAGGACTTTCATTCAACCATTTCAGGAGCTCGTTGAAACGAATTAACGAATAATGAGACTTAGGACTTGAGTGCATATGAACGATAATACGGTAACATTCGAGGTTACCGGTTAGTACTAGTCATTGCTTCTTACCCAACTCACGCATCTCGCTCTTGGTCACGTTGACGTCATTGCCCGCTACCTCTCTCACGACCTCCAACCACAGTTTGTGTCGAGCGGACTTCGATCTGTACTCCTGGTTCTCGAAATCCCATATCCCGGGACGTTTCTTGACCGCTTCAATGAGCATTTCTGGCTCGTATTCAAATTGCATCATGTCGCGGCGTGTGAACGCATGCGGCGTACGGTCGGCGGCCGACGGGCGACTGACGCGCAGGCCGCAGCGGGGGGAACGCGCGGTTATTTTTCATGATGGCGCCCGTCTGCGGCGGGTACACATGCGTTTGTTTTGTCGGGGACTGTCCCGGTATAATGGGTGCAGTTTTATGATAATAACAGTATGTTCGGTAATGTATTTTACATTACGCACTAAATAAAATCATGTTTTATTATCAGTTTTCATTTTTTAAATTACAAAGTTTGAATATTTTGTTTATAATTTCATTTGTTACATACTGAATCAGAAATTAGATGACGTAAACTATATTGTTCAAGTTAATTAACGAAAATGCTTTAATTATTTCAATTTCGTATTGACCTCGGTTATTCTATCGTTTTTACGAAAACAAATATATTTTAAAAATTAAATCCATACAGTAATTTAAAGCGTGGTGCTATTACAACTTATCTAGCGGGCGTATCAAACAGCAATCAACCGAATCAAAATATTTGATAAAATATTAAAAATACGGTCTCGTGTACAACTAAATGTGTGGCCGCTGCTAAGTATCGAGTGTGGCGCGCCGGGCGTGGAGGGGAACGCGCGGCTTGTTGCCGAGCTAACGTCGCGCGTCGACCGCAAAACGTGTTAATATAGTAGTGTATGTAGGTAAGCTCTTTCAATTTATGCAATCCTGGTACTTGCTTATTTTAATTCGTATGCGTTTACAATAAGTAATAGTAAGAAGAATTAATTAAACATTATTTTAATCAAAGCATTATAAATAAATGGCAAAACATTTTTTTAATGTAATTAATGTCATCTAGAGGTTACCACTACATAAACCTTTTCCCTTTTACAATATTTCTATAACAATTTACCTCTCTTTGAATTTATGCGTTCCTGGTACGCACTTAATTTTATCCATATGCATGATTTTTGTTATTTAGCGGTTAACTAACTTTACAAATATAATTATTATGCAAATTACACTCTACACGTTTTTTTGGCGTAATAATAGTTAACGCTAAATTACTTAATTGTTCTAAGCGCTCGATTTTCAAGTATCTTTAGTTTTTAACACATAAACTATATTCATGTCAGTTTTTGTAGATGCTTCAAAAGTAAAAACAAAGTTGATATCATAAACCTAATTCTTGTATTAGTTGAAGGTTCATCATAATTATGATATTGGTCTTGACCTTAGAACTTTGATAAAAAAATTAGATGAATTACGCTTAAAATATCGAATTACAACGAAATCTTTGTAGGGAATATTTTGGCGTTTCAACTTATGTGAATTTCTTCTAACAAAGGATACCTACATCTTTTTATCTCACAATGTAGGGAATACGTGATAACAATTCTTATAAAAAATAAGAGTTACAAAAATGTAAGTGATGTTTTGAATCGAAGTCATAACCTCCTTTCTCAACACCAATGATTACACTGATAATCAATAGGTATACAACGCGATAAGTATGTTCCGTAGTATGACGTCAGTGTTAAGAATCACTTAATAAAATGTGAAAAGGTGAAAAACTGAATTCTTACATTTTGTATGAAAATATTTACCCGTATTAATGGAGTTTAAAATTATAATATTTGAGATTAAAATCTATGAATGAATGATACTGTAATTCCTTAATTAATTATGCATTAATAATTTTAGCATAAGTGTTTTTTATTTGTGAATTATCATTTTGTTATGAATACCATAAAAGTCCCCCTACATTCAGACCGCTACGGGAAATATGTATTGAAAACAAACCTTGTTCGATGACACTTATTAAGTAATATTTCCTTCCTTTGTAAGACTTCGTGGTTTTTACTCCTTCGTTGTTTGTGTGTGGTGTTTGTAACAAAATATTGCTTTGATCTTTGGGAGAAATATAATTAAAATTTTAAAGTATGGAAGATTACCTTATTTACATTATAATTATCCATACACAATTTGAAAACCTCTATATAATAATGAAATGAAAAGTAGCTCATTATTTTTTAAGGATAGAAGCTGTAGTAAAATACTACCAAAATTAAAAACGAGTATAATGACATTCGAACCTCGTCTCCCGCAAGTTAATTGTGTCGTGACGCCAAATTCGTGAATATAAATAGACAATGCCTATCATAAAGACATTGCCCCTTAGTCTGTTTGATATTATGGCACTTATGGTCGGAAATAAACAGAGTACCTACTTGTATAGAATATTGGCATCTGGTTGCGAATTGAACACTCAATGGTATTCTTCATTGGAGTTTTGTTGTATGTTTTAAGTACGCGATGTACTCGTATGTATGAAATATTTAATGGATAAGACTGTACAAAAAATATTTTTGGCTTATCTCGCCCATATGAATGACACATTGCAAACAACTTCTGACCTATTTACTTGCCTCACGTGAATTCATATTAAACTCAGATGAGTTATATAATATTTTATGTGTACATATGTTTGACATCTTAGAAGTGTTAGTGGCGATTTAAAATAAATTTCTCTACATTTACTACGTGTTAAGGTCATAATGCGCTCACTCTTAACTTAGTATCTGAAAATAGGCTCTTCCACGAAATAGGTTGTAATTAGCACAAAACCTACGTTACTAATATCGTTTACAAGGTAGCCGAAGACACACCTCAATTTACTAATTGATCGGTATGGTACACGCGACACGATATTTCATATTCGGCCGTTGTATTTTTACCTTTAAAGTCATCGTATTATAATTCAAATTCTTGCGCAACGGCTATTAATAATTTTCACACCTTTTGTTTCCGTAACAACGTAACGCCGTATGATAGCAGAACGTTTGTAGGTCGGCATAAAGATCGCTGGGCGGGGTGAATGACCGTCGATATCATGGTCCCGTATAAAGAGTTGTGTGCACTCCATATCACTTCCTAAACATTGCATAAAAGGAATTTTAAGCTTATATGCATGTGACGTTACGTAACACCTGTTATCTTGTTTATGGGTAGATTGTCTGCAGCGAGTTTGTGATTGTTTGCCCATATTATGCAGATGTAATTTTTCTTCGGAATCAGCTGTTTGGATGCACGTGGACACGATTTTAAACTGACTGAAAAACAAACGAGTCTACACGCTCGCATACCACGAACGTACCAAGCATCAACCGATAAGTTAAAAATACTCTAATTACTTCTTGATTGACAGCGGGTGGTCCACTTCCAGGAAGTCAGGGGCTGATTAACGCGGTAAATGCCGTATGTATACCTACAATTACAATGGTGTATCCTTTCGATATCGTAATTGCTTCGAAAGCCTACGTTTCTGTAAACAATACCTGGTATAGAACTGGATACGCTCGTTTTCTCTGCTTGAGGTTTTTATTGTGTTATTTCGATTATTAGTATTAGTATTTCTGGGTTCACATTTATAGCTACATATTATAATAAACATATCTATTATATTAATAAACTACGCATCAGTCCGGAAGAAAGTTCAAAACTTAAATTGGATTGTTCAACTGTCACAACCAATTTTGGAAATTGAAAAGTTATTTTAGGCAACATACCAAATACATTGAATGCAGATAATAATGGAAACAAAGGTAAAATCTAGTGAACAAATCACGATTATCGTTCGTGAAGTTAGCACAACAGTAATAAAGTGCTCCAACGACGCGTTGCGCGTGCGCATCGACAGGCACGCGTGTACCGTGACAAGCTGGTACTTAGGGAAGTGTGGATGCAGCTTTTGTATGAGATAAAGCGTTTGTTTTTGCTACAATGTATGTAGTAGGTAGCTTCATCTTAGTGTGATGAAAGATCCTTATTTATCCGTATTTTTGTATGTAACGAATAAATTCAAAAAGTACTGTACCGATTTTGTTAATTCTTTTTTCATTAGAAAGCTACATTATCACTGAGTAACAAAGGCTATATTTATATTTTGCATCCCGGTATTGTTCTGGGAACGGGACCAACGCGGGTAAAACTGCAGGGCACTGCTAGTAGCTTATATAATTATAATAGAAAGAGCCGTGGTAGGTCAGCAATAAGTAAACTAATGTTTAAAGAATTCATTTGTTTTCGATTCAGCCAGATGAAATGGTAACATTGAAAATACAGGCTGTAAAACCATGCAAAAATGAAGACAAAAACTGTAAAGATACATACAAAACGGAGTCCTAATTAATCAAAATACCATACGAAATGAAAAACCTGACGTTTCAAAGGATGATGTTCTTTATGTTTCAATATGGTAGTTAAAAATCTCTATACCGAACTACTAACCCATAGAAAGAGCTGCTATTGTGACCATGGTCGGTTTGATAAAATGCAGCCTGAAAGTAGTTCACGCGTGTCATGTTACAATAGCAAGCTTGCGCAACCGCCGAATTGTATGGCACTCGTTTTTACAGCTATCATAGTCCCTGTTACTAAAGGCAGACCACAAAGAGTTTATAAGCCACTGCATTTGTAGGGCACTACTGATAAGGGAAATTATGTGTAGGTAGGCTTTAGACATCCTGTGCTCATTGCCAAGTCACTATAGGATTATAGTATAAAGAAAACTATTGGAACAATTACTGCATGTTGATTTTTAACTACAAAATAATTTGAATAGGACTTGGCTTCTATGAGATCTCAAAACTTTTTACGATGGAAAGACTGTATCGAGAGACTTGGTATTTTTTTACATGTAATGTTTTTTGTGGGATTATATATGTGCGGAATATAAACAACTACACCACGTAGTAACCGATTCTATGTTATAGGAATTTATATGACACTTAAAAGTGACGTAAATATCCATTGGTGAAGGAATTTCTCGAACGGACTGAGTAAATCCAGAATTTTCTTTCCCCCTACTTCGCGAAACTACATTCTCATTTATATAGTTAATACTAATATTATAAATGGGAAAGTGTCAGTATGTTTGACTTTCTTTCATGGCAAGACGGCTGGATCGATTTAGTTGAAATTTGGTATGTAGATAGATGATACCCTGGATTCAAGGAGAAATTACTTTTTATCCCGGTATTCCCTCGGGAACGGGAACTACGCGGGTAAAATCGCGGAGAGCGGCTAGTGATTATTATAAATTAAAATGTATTTGTTTAAATTGTTTTTACCTTTTAACCAAAAATCCAAGTGTGAAGTAAAAGTGTATGTTATTTAGTACGTCACAAACAAGAGTTATTTTCACACTCATCAACACGCGAAATGGTGTAATCACGATAATTACTTACTCCGATGTAACCACTAACGAGAATTACACAAGATATTAGGAAGAGTTCATTGTTAGCTGTTTACATCCGACGCATTGTTTCCACTCGTTATTATTTTGTATATGTGAAATTGTTTTGGTTTTATCTATATGTATGTATCTTCGTCTTTGATTAACTGCTTTTATATTTTTTTAATAAAGGTATGCATTAAGAAGTTATAACACGACATAGATGGATTTGGATTTTAAGGATTATAGAAAACAATTAATCTAGGCAAAATCGATAGACACCGATACTTATAAATGAAATATCAAGACGCTTTGTCCCCAAGAAGTATATAAAAAAAATGTCATTTTATCATATTTATTGGTATGAATGCAATATACCATGCTGGCGCTATCCAGCAATAACGTAACGTCCTAATATCTAGTCCCCAATTGACTAACACGTGTTTATCTTCCCCTATTGAAAAATAAATCAATATTACATCGACCTTGAAACGCCCAACATGAACGGGAATCTAATTTGTAGACCCCGGTTGGGGTCCCTAATGATATAGTTTCCCTATATCGCACATGATTTTAACTTCTGTTCTAAGCCAATACGCCGATATCTGAGAAAAGAACGATTTTCTGTCCAGACGATCATACTTTGATGTTTTATAGAAAAAAAAATTGGCTTGAAAAGCTAGGCTTCAATATTACAAGTTTGTAAGAGTCTTGGTATAAAGTCTTGGAGTCTTAGTCCCTTAAACAAGAGAAGTCTAATGATTTTCGCCACCAAAATGGATTTTTCCTATACATTCGACCCTCGGATTCAATAAACACGTCATGGATAAAGTTACCCATTTGTTAAAATGAGAACGCAACGTAGATACTCTACACAATATTGCCTTGAATACGTCTAAACAAAATTACACGCCAAACCACTAATTTATTACTATCCAAAATATCCATACAATTGCGCGCTTTAATTCAGTTAGACCAATGAAAATTACGCTGAGTAACGAACTTTTAATTAAAATTAAATCTTATTCAAGTAAGTGTTGATAAAAAATTTCACCTGCTAAGTGGTTAAAAAATGCTTTTACCATCTGCTCATTGATAATTTACGCAACTTGTATACAATTAAAAGCAATTTAATACATCTTTAAATCAAAGTGCAATTAAGAAAAGAAATATCAATAACGTTTTTGCGTGAATATTAATAAAGATTGTGCAGGTGTTATTGGCCTGCGTAATTACTATAGGCACTATAGCAATATGTTAACGAGCGGATGTATTATGTACGTGTGTTGTGCTTTTGCCAACACATACATATATAAACATAAAAGGAGACATCGATAGCATTTCGTTTTCGTACCAAAACCAAACCATCACGAACTATTTATATAATTCATCAAGGCGTGTTCTGTATTCCGTCTAGACGTAGCGTGAATAGCCACTATTCGTTGTGAAGTTCGATTGCTTTTAATAAGCGTCCTTGATAATAATTGTCCGTTAAAAACACTGCAGCATAATGTATCATCTGAAGAAACAGCTTAGAAAAACTTGTGCGAATCGGTGAAACTGCATTTCGAAAAGCCATGTATGGTCACTTGGTGTCGACATCGCATTCGATTATGTTGAATGGTTCTGAGATGTAACAGTTCATAAATTACAATATGAAGCTATCGCGCATATGGTTCAGAAATGCAGTTTGGAATTGAAAGAAAATAAATCTAAGAAGACAGTCAACATTCTAGGCACACATAGTGTGAAAATTTCAACCTTGGTTTCATTTCTGTGACCTAGATGCTCGTTGCCATTACTCTAATTTGATTATTCAAACGTATTCAGCATTCATAGCTTTTAAGAGACGCTATACAGTTATATGAACAAATCTATTAAGTATATACGTTATTTTTTCAATGCTCTTGTAGTATTTGCTGTTTTTGTAGTTTTATCTTCCTAGAGTCTTAGGTAAAACTTCAGTTTCTTTAAATGCATCGTCCGATGACCCCTTGTCTATTATTAATTCCTGTCTCCGGTACTGAATCCAGTTTCAAAGCAGAATGTCTAGACGGTATGGGATCGCAACAAAAAGTGCTGTCCCTAGCCACTCTTGATGCATGCGGAATAGAAGCTATTTATGCTGACGGTATTATTGGTAAACTACCGCTAGTATATTAAAATACCGCTTTAGATGTTTCAATAAGAAAGGACTTAACTTTAACAAGTTGCAAAATTTCCATTTTAATCATTGCTTAATTTTGTACACGACACATGCCTATTAGAACGGACACAAAATGTAATGCAAGAGGTTATCCGATATCTGTTCAGTGACTCCATTTACATTAATGGCTGTGTTGTTACGATTACAATCTTATGGCATTGATGATGTTTAGTTTAAAACGGTTTACGGATGCGTGGATGAGAACATTTCCTTTAGAGAACTCGATCTACATAGCTATGCCTATTATGGATGAAGCTGAACTGGAATAATTATATTCTGCATTTAGATAGCGTTATCAGCTATTTCTTCATGTTCATTAACAGTTTATGTATTTGTGTCTCAATTGGTAATACCTAAATAAAACAACTAGTTCAAATTCTATCCGAAGTTTAACATCGTTTTTCCGCAATGTTTTTATAGTTTGAAAGAGAGTGTTAACTTTACGAAAGACAAGGCCGGAACAAGAGGCTTCGAGTTGCCCTTTGTCTGATGACATCGTAAGAATATAACTATGTAATAGGGCTTCTCTTTTCATACAATAAAACATTATGAACCTGCACAGCTATGCAAAACGATTAACCTAATTCGTTATAGCCTACTTTTCAACTTCACTTAATCCATAAAGTATCTTTTGGCTACTCGTCTTGAGTATAAATAAGCATTTGAATATTCTGATTAAGAATGTAATATCACGTCGAAAACATAGCTAAAGAACGTTTAAAAATATATATGTCGATTCATATCAACCTAATATGGACACATGTGGACTCTGTGAAAGCGTAATAAAGTTTTACATAAAACACGGGATGTTCACCGTTCGGTCGAGTACTTTTCGACTGGACAATGCTCGTGTTGATAATATCAGTGACAGTTTCGCTGAACTGTAGTGAACCTGTTAATAGTATTGTACTCGTATGGTGTAGGTGTGACAATTTTTAGTATTTATAGGAGATCGTGGTCTTTATTAGCTTCAATATAAAGTTCATTGGGCAGGATTGGGTTTTGTATGGTATGTTGGAATGCCAGACAATTAATTTTCCGTTATAACATGCTGTAACACATTATTTTATGGATATAATAATCTTTTTACTCAGTATTCTTCGTAAAAGCATTCTTTCCACTCATATGTCGCTTTCATCTTTATCATAGGAGTGTTTCTGTTCACGCTTTTCTTACATTTTGGCCTCATGACTATCTATCAACCGACGCGACGTTGTTCCCAAAGCTCATTACATAAAGAAAAAGATCATAAGCGACAACCCTATACGGGTGTTAGACTAGGCGTGGAACGATTTACGCTCGTTCGATCTCATAACACGCGATCTCAAACTAGGTTTCAGAACTATAAATATCGTGCGGTGAGCTGATGAGGTGCATGCATTTATGTTTTCATCGGTCTTATAGCTGGCTACTATAAGTGGATGCTGTGAGATAATAAAAATATTGACTCAAGTGCTCCATCTTCAGTGTTATCTTGTGAATTTGTTTGATGAGAAAGTATGGTAGAAAAGATTCACGATGATTTTATCTCGTGCCTAGTAAAGCTATTTTATAGTACTTTATACAATATATTGAATTTAAGCAAATATGAAGTAGAAATTTATCAAGCGTTTTTCTTTTCAGTTCAAATCAGCTTACCGAGCTCCCACGAGAAGTATGTCTGATGCCACTCCAAGTTCTCTTAGTATCGGACAACATGCTTATGAGTCTGCCCAAGGAAATCGGCAAGATGACCACCCTGGCAGAGCTGGACGCATCGAACAACAGACTGACTCAAGTGCCCATGACGCTAGGCGACTGCACGGGGCTTAGATGCCTAAATCTGAGCAATAATCAGCTTGGATTGTTGCCTCTACGTGAGTATCGTCATTTATATTCTATATTTAGGAGAAATTGAAAGATGTAAGATGTGAGGATTGATGAATACATCCTATGAAATATTTTTTTTCTATTTTAGCTCTTAACTTTTATTATACCTACACTAATTAAACGTTTGAACGTTGAAACATTTTCGACAATGTGTACAATATACGATGAATATGATGGTTATAGTATATTCTACTTATACTTTTTCTGTTAATAATATTTCAGAAATCACATACCTCCAATTAGAACACTTAAACATTAGCTGCAATTGCATTTCGTCGCTGCCCCTGGAATTACGTAATATGTCCAGTATCATCACATTAAACCTGGAAAATAATCCTTTGGTTTCTCCGCCTACTACAGTAAGTAATGAGAAAATAATATCTTAAGAACAAAGAGTTATATCGAATTTAGATTAATTTATTGTAAATTTCAATGCATGATTAGAAAATTAAAGTAGCAAGGATGAGTAACTTATTTATTTCTATTTGAGTAAATATATCTGTAATATACAATACTTACAAAATAATGTAATGTACAAAATAGGTCTACTAAAACTAATAATTACATTTTCCGACAGATATGCATGCGCGGGCGCGTGCATATATTCAAATATTTAGAGAACATGGCGAACAAGGATTCCCTAACGCATAGACGGGTTGACGAGACCCGAAGGTCCACAAAACACACGTCATTCAACTCGCCGGGACAAGCACAAATCACTTCAGGAAATGCGACCATAGACTGCCTCAGACATAAGCCGAGACATGTAATCGATAGCGGATATTGCACAGATGGCGTCGATAAAAGATGGTCGAATGATGGTAAGTGATATTGAAAGACAACAAAAATTTTATAAATTCTCACTAATATAGTATACCAGTAACGTAAAAGCTCTTATTATGTTACGAGCAAAATAAAAATGTAAAAAAATAAAATAAAAAAAGTGAGCCGCCCGAACAGGGACTTGAACCCTGGACCCTTGGATTAAAAGTCCAATGCTCTACCGACTGAGCTATCCGGGCTATATGTAGGGTAGCAAAATTGTGGCTTATTACTCGTATGTCTCACGTTTTGTGTTCATTTTACTTTTTGATTTTATTTTATTATATAATTAACATTTATGATATTATGTGATTAACACTAACTTTATGCCGTAAACTAAATAAAACGCTTCATGTTATACTGAAAAGTAACTCGATATTGTTATATATATGTATTACTTCTACTTACTATTAATATAAATGCTAGCCGTATTCGCAGATTTACGCGTACCATTGTCCTTATATACAGTAACCTATAGGTATATATCTTGTGAATTCGATATTATATAGAATCCTTTTAGACTAAGTAATTTTGAACGGAACGAAAAAATACTGTAATTAATAAACTTTATTTCAGCCGGAGGTGAGGCGGGGGGAGGGTCAGGGCGGTCCACGCCGAGCACGCCGTCGACGCTGTCGCCCGGCGCGGCGCTGTCGCGCGCGCAGTCGCTCTCCAGCGAGTCGCCGCTAGCGCCCCTCACTCCCATCCTTACCGGGTGAGTAGAATGTTCTCGAACGTTCTAGAATAGTCTAGAACATTCTGGACTGTTCGAGTTATATAGATTTTTTATACAGGGGCGTATAATAACAGCGGTGTGAGAGTGGGGGGAGTATTATGGAATTTAGTTTTATTATGTTATACGGTATGCTATTGTTTTAATATTAAATTTGTAATAAACTAAAATTTTAATAGTAGTGTAAAACAAGGGTGACGAATATATAAGAAAAAAAATTAGTGGTTTAATATAGTTGGAAAATAATAAAGATAATGTTATACAGTTACTTTTAACAATAAAAAGGTCATTAATATCAAAGAAAGCGTTTTTGTAGTGGGGTTATATATCTATTAATAAACATATTTATTAGCATATTGGTATTTATCAGTAAGAGTTTTGTATATTATTATTTGGTTAATAATAATATGTATTATTATTTACTATATGAATGAATAAATGGCAAGGTTTTTCATATATTATGGAGTGTTTTCTTTTTAGGTATGGGCCAATATTTTTATTAAAAAATAACAGTAGCTTATTATGACTTTTTTTATTTCTTTACCGTTGGCGGGAACAGAGGTAAACAGTTTGATTGAGTTTCCGTCGTTGTCATTTTCATTCCCCCCTCATTTGTAACAGTGGGATCCCGTACATTATGCAAAACAATTATTGGTTTTTTTTTTTAATTTCGAACAGCAGTTTTTTTTCTGGCAATAATCGTGAAGGCAAATTTGTACGCGAGCCTATTGTCATTCATCCCCCTATATTAACCCCGGTGTTGTCCCTTTCAGCGTCCGAATATCACCCGAAGGGAACTGCGAAGATAAGAGTAAATTAGCACATCAACAGACATACAGGTACAATCCCATACGCACGAGGCTCACACACATACGCACTTTTGTATACTTGTATAACTGTATACTTGTATAAATGTATACGTTGACTTGTATAATTAATTGTATACGTCTTGCATGGTACTAATGTGGGATCGCAGATGTGCTAATTTGAATTTAAATAATAGATTAGGCTGTGCGTTCTATTGCTTATTTTATTTGTAAAGCTTTTGTTATTGTTAGGTCATTAGACGGGTTTAAATTATTTGAGTTTGTTTTAATATGTATGTATAATTTTAATATGGAAATATTATGATGAAGTAGGCAGTATTATTATAACCTGGTATGATTTTAAATGTATATAAGAATATTTTTATAGTACCTTATCATGATTTGAAATAGTAAAAGAAGATAATATATAGAATGACAAACCTAATTTTAATATAAAGTAATTTGTATCGCGGCTTTGTTGTAAAAAAAACATAGAGAGAAAATATGTTCTTATAAAATCTTAAACAAAAACACATTAATGCTTAAAATTCTTCTTTGCTGTATGGCTTTGTAAATGTGCTTCGCTTAGTGGATACTAGAGAAGACCTCGCCTATTTGGAATATAGGGTTGGTTTTATTTTTGTAAATAATCTCTTGGCTTTGTCTAACTTTGTTTATCTTAAGTTCAAATTCGAGTGCGTGACTATATTTTATTCCTCTTTAATTACTCTGTTTATCCATATTATCAGTAATATTGTTAAATATAACTCTCTTATGGTGTATCAATTAAAAACTAATATAAAAAATATAGAAACTAATCTGAAAGTACTAGTATCTGTAGTCACGCATTCGTATTGTCTAACTCAAAAGTCTGATAATGTCTATAACGTGCAATATTAACGTTACAGACAATACAAAGAAGCCCTAAGACAGCAGCGCCAGCAGGACGTGTACCGCCCCCGCACCGACCAGCCCTCCCCCGAGCTCGACTCCTCGCCTCAATCCCAGAACCAAAGTCCCGTGCACTTCCAAAAGTCCGGCTCGCCAGTCAACGGATACAGTAACGTATCGTATAACAGATCTCTATCCTCCAACTCCCCGAACAACTCTAACGTCCCCAGCTCCCCCCTCCTCCACTCCACCCCGCGGAGGTTTCAGAACGGCGCCGTAGAGAAAGTCGAGGAGAACAAACGACCCGTACAAAAAGTAGTACCATCCCGGAACGTCACCAAAACGTTCACGCCCATAAACGGGAGCGCAGAGTGCGCGCGCGTCAACGGCTCGGAGACGTACTCGAAGCCGACGTCGCCGACGAAATCGCCGACGAATACGTTTAAGAGTAACATCCCGCGGCAGAACGGCGACGCGAAGTTGTTGACGACGTCGGTGTCGTATTTGAAAGGTGGCGCGAAGCCGACCAACAAGATGGCGTGGAACAAGGACGCGGCGCACGACAAGCTCAGCTTCACCATGAAGAGGGAGTTCGATAAGCAGAAGGAGGAGTCCGATCTGCTGGAGCAGCTGCGAAC
>DWAJ01000444.1:0-32989 GCA_018238005.1 Eurema mandarina
ACAATTGTATGTTCTTATTTTAAAAAGAGCGACTATCAGAGTTTCTTGCCGGTTCTTCTCTGTAGAAACTGCCTTCCGAACCGGTGGTAAATGTTTTGTAATACCATGACGATTCAAAAGTGTTACTAAATGTAGCCTAATTGTATAAAGATACTTTTGACTTTGACTTGGCAATTAATTAATAAGAGCACAAATACGTGTATGTATGTATGCGTTGATTAGCCAGCCGGCGGGCCAGACAAAACCGCCATTAAACTGGACACTATCTATCGCAATGCGGTTACTGTAAATGAGGGACCAGGCGTATACATTATATGTATAAACAATAGCTACTTTAGACGAACATGTTTTGTTTAGGTCGGTAATTATTTCATATATTACATATTAAGATTTATATATAACATATCTTGTTTATATGTAAAATGATAATTGTTGTATTACATGTGCTTTAACTAGATACATTGATTGAAATAAAGCGTTTTTTCATATAAGTTGTATTGATTCAAAGTGTTTAATAACGTGAAGTAAGGTTGAAATAAAAATATAAAATTACAAACAAATGTTACTGAAGCCTATTAAATATGTTTAGATACAAATAATTATTTGAATTTTAATTTCGAATAAATATTTTGAAATGTTTTTAACCGTTCTACGATTCTCTGTATTAAACTTTTAAATAGACTTACGTATGTAAATACATCGTAATGTCTTAAGAAAACTTTAATATTAATATCCGGCTTACCTTCAAGCATTGTCATATTACAAAACGAAGTACACGGCTTTATCTCAAATTGTACAACTTTAGCTTGGCGTATAATTAGTGGTAATATTTCAAAGTTTAAACTTGTATACATGTAGTTTCATTGTTTGAGATAAGACGAAAGTTTGATCGATGTTTTATGATACCAGGGCTATTGCTCTGTTGTCTATATTAAACGTTGATCTAGTATGCCCGAAATCTCATTAGCATTGCTAAATTTATTTCTTATTTCAACATGAACTATTCTTGTTATTATTATTTTATATCTATTTTATCTTAGACAACTTATTAAATTCCAATCGAAATAACAAAGATGGTTTCCTTGAGATATTGCTTTTTTAATGTCGGATTTGTCGGATCCAAAGTCTCAAGGTCAAATACGAAATATTTTATAATATTTTTTACAAACTGAAAATAATTTTAACGCAGAGTTTTTTTCAATAAATAACTTAAAAGATTACAGCAGTTATTTCATTAATCGAGTATAAAATCCGCTTTCAATAGAGAAATGTATTTGCAGTGACTGTAAAATACGACTGTAATATGGAAATTGTTTTAAAATTTACGTACTCTTTATTCAGGTTACGATACTGTGAAATTAAAATTCAAGTGTTGGATGAAAATTATGACCTCCTTTTATAATATTACATGAATTTTTCATACAGCAATAAGCGTACTTACGGAAAATATGAAGTTGAAATGTTGCTTCATTAAACCTTTTATTGTTCTCTTTAATTAATTATTTTTTCAAGTATAATAGCTTAATTGTTATACGTTATATCTTTTGTTTGGTGTGTCTTTATTGTTATCAGTGAGTATTCTTAAAATGTGGTAATGGTGTAAGACAGAACATTCGAGTAAAAAAAATTGCTTAGATATGTACGTAAAATGTCATATCATTTAATATACCACGTAAAGTTCAAAGCAAAGTCAAAGTCTACACACTCATTCAACTCTACACATTTAAATCGGTTTGGACGACAGATTTCTACAGAGAGGACCGGCTAGAAAATCTTATGGCTCTATAAAAATCTACGAATAGTATATATAATGCATAAAAAATAACAACAAGCGTTACAATAAACATACATAAAAAGGGTCACAGTCCTGCGAGTATTAAGTTAAGATATTATGAGTATAATTACACATCATGTTATTCTTCCATTCTTACTATTCCATAAAAATATCTACTATCATTTTAAATGAAGCGAATTAAAAAAATTTAACAAAAAAGCAAAACCTGCTTTATATACAAACTACGAGTAAGTAATTTAAAAACGTTACACAAACAGTAACGGCGAACGAAAAATTTAATTAGTAGCAAACAGTATAGGAGTATGAATTGTAAAATTGGGTGTAGCGAAAACACGGCGGTGTGCGGCGCACGCTTCGTATCCTGCTAAGCCTGCCGTGAAGTGAGAGCCTTTACATCTGCGGAGATTTTTAATTATATTACCATCATTTGATACTATTTACTTTACAGAGCTTACGCTGTTTTTTGTAACCAAGAATCTCAGTCAAAATCCATAGGAAAATAACCATTTAAATACCGCCTCTAATAAATATGAACTTATATTATACTTAAGTAGTAAGTATGTTTTTATAGTACAGTGGTAAATTTAAAATACTATAAGTTAGAAATTCGTCATATTAGTCCGATAGTATGAAGGGTCGCCAAAGTTGAAATAAAGCCAACACTGCATTTTTTCGCCTTGCCCGTAATTACTTGGAGAAAATAAACAACTCAATTACAACTCTTTTTGCTGAAAGTTGATGAAATTGAATTTGCTAGTTTCGCTTTTGTTGGTGGCAGTTTAAAACACAATTTTTAATTTTTCCATTTTAAAATTCATAAACGTATTAAAATGATGATAAGACATATTATTGATCTCTTCATTCATATTGGTACTTAGGTACATAAGAACGTAGTATTTACTTTCAACATAAAAATATACAGAATTATGAGTTTGAAGTTTAACTTAGATTATCCTACTAAACCTAGTTTAGTGCATACTATATAAAAATCTAAGTTTTTAATAAAAAATTACGTAAAGAAAAATACAATAAATATTTTCACTACTGCCACAACTAATCCTCTGAAGTCGCTCACCCATCCCACATCCCGTACAGAAGCAAAAACTTTAATGACGTAAGTATGACATTATATAGGTCAAAACGGGTGTAACGATGCCTTGCGGCCGCTAACTGCGTCGCGATGTCAACGAGCCACAAACTGGGACACTTCGCGATAATTATGTTTTTGTTTCAAATGTTACTGTAAAGCGCCCATTCTTGACGTTCGCCGAATTCTGGGAACATATTTTTCATGAAAATGGGTTGCTTGTTTTCTAGGAATTTTCTTACGCGCCTAACGTTAATATTGAAACTAAATAAATAAGATATTTACATCTTTCTCTACTATCAGGACATAAAAAATAGGCACGATTAACTCTTATTTTTATGGAGAGAGGATTTATTACAAAAAAAAATTAAACTCTTTACATAGATATTCATTGCGTTTCAGTTCCTTGCCTTTTCTTCAGGTTTCGTTGTACGTGGTAAACTGTTTAAAATTCTTTATATAATTTGACAAGAGACTTAAAATAGGGGTTTCCTCGTACTCCATCCATATCTATTGCTATTTGGATATTTGAAGATCGCAGTTTTAGAAAAAAAGTGTCAGATCATATTATCTTCTTACTAACAATGTTAACAGAAAAAAACAAAGATTTCAAATTTCGAATGCCAGTGATGCTAATGTTTTAAAGGAATTTTTTTTAAACATTCTTAAATTAAAAAGAATAAAACAGCCAGCTACATTGTATTCATTAAAAAAATATATTTAATTAATTTGAACGTCGAACAGAAGGCATTATGTAGGCATAGGTATACGAGTATTTCGATGCTCGTAGAGGCTTTCATAACACAACCCTTGCGGTCATGTTCCGAGCAGAGCGTGTCTAACTCGATTCCTAACTAATGTGTCACGTTGCACTTGCACATAACACAAATATGTTTTAGCTAAACTAAACCATTTCTCAAGTTTGATATTGTGATTTTACGCTGTTTACACACGTTATATAATATTATTTTAAATGTAGCTTCGCTTTTTAGTTTTCTTTTTTTATAAGAAAATATAAGCGTGTTTTTTGTCTTGATTGCAGCACAGTTTTAACATTACCATTTAATATTCTTTGGAAGTACCTACCATACTAGGGTTCAACATATAACTTTTCATCTTCATAGAGCTTAACTACGCATGCTAACAAAACAACCACTGCTTACCGTAATACTGAATCAATTCATTGCTGTCCAACATCACCGTACCTACGCACAATCAGCTTACGTTAAACGAATTTGAGCAACAATAGTCTCTATCACAAGTGCCTAAGGCTTACATTTATATCTGCAAGTTAATTTAAATTAAGAAGCTTGAGAGCAGCCTGATTAATGAATGTCATTGTCCATTTAGCAAGTTGATTTGTATGTATTTATCTTTGCATGTAAATCCTAATGGTATTATGCGTGCTACGAGTTAATGCTTGAAGTTAGTCATAAATTTGTCTTATTTGATATAAATATATTATATGTAGGTACCTTATCCATAATATTTTTTATACGATGAGAGGAACACATAATATGTGTTCCTTGTGTGAACACAGAATATTATTTACTATTCGGGACTTCTGAAAACGGCAACTTCTCTTTGAAGAACATAAATTTAAATTTAGCCTTTTTTTCAATGACAATGGTATTACAATTCCATAAAGCCATTTATATAACTAAATATTTGCTTCAAGATGTTCACTCCTTTAGGAAGCTTTAGATATATTTGTTTATTAACGACAACTATTCTCCAAGAACGCTAGCTGAATTTCCTCAGCATTGTTTATTATATTATTAGTTAATAACTATTTTGATGTTGAAGGAAGGAGCCAAGTTTAGAATTGCTCGAAAACTTAATGGTCTAATTGTTTTAGCTGTTATAATTGTTATTAAGTCCTGTTTTACTGATTCAAATACAATATACAATTCATTTTAATAATACAATCCAAGATATATGAAACAAGAAATATTTAAAAATAAAAGAACGTAGTTTTATGGGAAATAGATGTACTATTACGTATATTTTTTTAAATAACACAGTATACATGTTCAAAGCTTCGCATAAAGTGCTTACATACGAAGCAGTTTCACTTAAAACAGTTTCCCCTAAAATCCAAAACCATAAGCCGCAATTAGTTCTTCTAAATAAACCTCCATGCTCAACGAAAGCTTGTTTCATTTAGTTTGCAAATGTAATTAAAGGGTTAATTTACGATACAAAATCGAGTTTCCTATTCTTGCGAAGTTAGAACGGTGGATTTTCTCAACTGTCGACAATGTACGGCGTTGCTCGGATGGCGACGGAATTAATTTCACCTTCTGCAACTTAATATAATTTTGCTTCGTGTCTCATTGTTAGTTGGTAATTGAGTAACGAGCTTATTTCAAGAAATGTTTACGCAGAAATATCTGGATGTATGTTATGACATTCCTGTCACTATTTGTTGTTGTAGAAATACGTAGGTACTAAAATAGAAACTCAACAAAGGTGACAGTTTTTTTTCATGTTTACAACAACTGTACTTAATATACTGCACACATAAATTAAATTACAAAAATGAAAAATAAATATACTGTAGACTTTTTTATAGAACAATCAGTTTAAAAAATTCTTTGTCAAAAAAATGTCCTTCATGAATCATGCATATTAATTGCAGTATCTTATAAAGTTTGACATCTGCTACGTTTCAAATAAACCTTTTAAACAATAACAAAGTTAGGAAATTATAAAACGCGTTCACACCCCGCTGCGAAATGCAAACCGTCAACCATTTTGCAGAAAGTTTCGACTGTCGTTGAACAAACAAAGGGTAACTCGCAAACCAAATATCGATGAGCTGCCATATCAGTCAATATTGAACTACACGTGATACAAGTCCCGATGCTACAGAGCTCTAACTGTGTTGGTTGCAAAGCGCAAACTTTATAATTGGTCGTGGCCCTTGAATACTGAACCCTTGCAATGGGATTGATAATTAACTCCTCGAAACTGTGACAATATCCAACCGAGGAATAACTTTGGACAAGTCATTTATTAAACTGAAAAAGTTTTTTTAATGAAAAAAAATGAAGCACAATAATCTGATCAACAAATCTAATTTATTTCGCGAACGTCAAAACAATTTAGATTTAATATGTAAGGTAAAATAAGATGGTTGACTTGGTTACTACAATTTTGGACATCAATACGTATACAAACGTATTCAATCAATATTCTGACGTAAATAGCAAGTATATTCTGCATCTTGTATAGGTACGATATGTGCCATCCATAGCCGAAAATCACTCCTTATGCAACAGAAGATCTGTACGCTACTCCTCAATAGATCCAATTTGCCTGCCAAACGGGAGAGCCATTCAAGGCTTTGATGCACAAACTATAGCATGTTAACCAATAGCAATATATTATTGCTAAATAAGATAACCAAGTACATCGGCATACTGACTTCCTTGGAGACAAATTGGTTAATGCTAAGTTAATTATTGAGTTTAATCATACTACCTACGCTTTACTGTTTAAGCAAATGTTACAAATGTATATGTTAATATAAATTATCATCAAGTATTTCCACTGCAATGACTACAAAACGACGTAGCAATCACGATACGAAAGAGGATATAATTTAATTTTCTTTTGTTCCCATAATATACTTAACCATTTAGGGGTTTCCATCTTATTTCCCAACAAGTCCGCACTAATTTAAAACCCGAATCTGAAACTCAAGACAGTTTGACGTGTGGCGTGTTTGTGTAAAGTTTGTAAGAAATTGAGTAGCCTCGGAGTTTGAAGAAATTCGGCTTTGAAAATAAGTGTCGGTACCTACCGACACTTATTATGATATATGATTTTTTTACTTACGACCAGATCGAGTTTGTACAATTTAATGCGGGATTTGATCAAAATAGTCGTGATCTAGGGTGGTAATTTTGATGTGCTTAATTTCGCTAAATAGGTAATTAAAATAAATAATTTGCCCCTACCTTTGATTTTTGAATAAGAATTGATGACATGAATAAGTATGTGCATATGCGTGTATGTTTGCGTGTCTGTCGCAAAATTCAATATATATATATATATATATATATATATATCATATGAACTTTATTGAATTGTTTCGCTATACAACCTATATTCAAACAACGTTTTCTTATCATAATGCTTGCCTGGAATTTTTGCAACATAAATATAATTAATTACAAAATGAATATTAATTATGTGTGTTCTATGTTTCAATAAAGTTCATTTTATTAACTTTTTATGGCAACACAAAAATATTGTTACTAAATCACTTTCATAGGTAACTACGAAAGACACATTAATTTTAAAAAGGAACATTATTAATTTTTTCAGCCAGCTATAAAAATGAAAAAAAAGCTACAACATAGAAAAAACATTTGAATTTTATATTTGAATCGCATTAAGAAGTTCTATTTCAAAGGGAGTCTAGACTAGGCCCGCGTGACCAGTCTAAAATTTCCTTACACGAAAGCTCTTTGCAGTTGACAGTTGGGGGGATTTTGTTTCCGACACAAACGTTGTACCGAATTAGAATAATCGTGGCGTTCTTAGTGTATACACTTATTTTATAACAATTACACAGTTGTTGAAAGGAATGTAAGTTACAAAACGTTTAACAATACATTATGTTCACATTGAATCAATTAATGTTACTAAATTACTAGATCGTCAGAGCCTTTTCATTTGACTTTTTTGCAATCTAAACCCCAGATTATATATAAAATAATTAGTTTCACTTTATGTGAAACAGAGGAAGAACTATTTCATATGGATAGGTGATTTTCAACCGACTTCAAAAAGGAGGAGGTACTCAATTCGACCCGTATGTTTTTTTTTCTATGTTTGTTACGCGAAAACTCCTCCGATTATGAACCAATTTGAACGAATATTTTTTTGTTAAATAGGTATTATCATGAAGTCGGTTTTATTTTTTAAAGTTACTTATTCAAAATTCAAAAATAGTATAAATAATTTTATTACAATCTTTTTAGTTAAATTTGTTGTATTTTTGTTCGTGCCAGAAATGTGACTAAAAATATAGCGATTCATGCACATTTGTTATTTAACGTTCTGACCTAGCATTCGGTATGTTGGATTGCGTTCAGGTTATCAATTAATTAGGCTTTACGACTCTTATTTATACTGGCAAGGTGTTCATGTTGACAGCTCGGCACTTAAACAAAGGTTATGTCTGAATTAAATTAGTATTTCGGTGTGGATTGTTCACATAACGACCCTGAAAACACTAACACGATATACGAGTAGGAACTTGTATTATAACTTGATAATATAATACAAACTATAAATTATAATTTTGATATAATTAATAAAAAAAATTTCCTATGTTGACGTTTATTTTTCTTAGTTTATGCCTATTCTTTATTCATATGCCTATTATTATTTAATCATGTTTGTTAAACAGCGCCATCTAGTCCCTAACTAAGCAAAGTTTACACGGCTTCTTGACGTATTAATAGCATAGAATTTTCTATTAAATATCTAAACATAATAGGTATACTAATAGATCCTGATGCAGAAATCGAATGTTAAATGCAAAAGTATTTCTCCAGTGTGCTAAACGAACACACAGAGATACCGGAGGATATTCAGTTCCAAATTTTAAAGATACTTGATAAAAAAAATGGCTATAAAATAAGCTACAAACTTAAGCTTAGCTAATTGATAGACTTCTATATGTAACATGTACTTATTTGTTCAGTTGTATCGCCGCAGAATATTACAGTGTAGTTAATTAAGGCGTAGTAAAGCCGCCGGCCTCGGGCGAAATGGGAAATAGCTAATTATGAACTAGCGTACCGGCTTAAATCTACTAGCAGCTAGCAACGGGGAAGGGCGGGCGCCATTGTTTTTAAATTTTTACCAAATTTTACTGTATATTACTCATGGGTAAAGAGTCTTACTTATAGAGGTTAGTTAATTGAATCCAAAGACACTTTTACCTTATAATAAAGAGCATTTTTTCCTTTAAATACTTTTATAGCAACCGTTAATATGATGGGGCGTGTTCTAAAGCGCGCTTATGAAATTTATTCCAGGCTAGACATGTATCTAACATCTCGACATGGAATCATTGGGGCTTAATGACCGGCCATTCTGTGGTTCGACTGGTCGAGGATCCTCCCTTTAGTTAAGAGAAAGGTTAAACCCCCCTTCCTTCCTTCCATACTACTTACTGAGGCCCGCTACACTTAATAACAAAAGCTTTGTTTTAAAAATGTCTTCATAAACTTCTTACTAATCGTGTGACTTATACCAAACATCAAAATCTCTGCCTCCACGACACGTACGTCGAATTAAAATATTGGTCTAGTCTCTCATTTTAGTGTAATGTTAGTATCGCTGAAACAAACAATAAGGCTTAGTTCGCAACCAAAGCTCGGCTTTTGCCCGTTATCTTAATAGACGTTTATAGCATTGAAGCTGCGAAATAATTTGTCTTTTAGAATGATCACTTTAGTCGCATGTTTACTCCGGTGCTTTTAGATGTATGTACATTATTAATTTGCCTTATTATAACGTATATAGTTTTTTGTATAAACTTCTCATAATATAATCTATGCTAATATTATAAAGAAGTAAAGTTTGTGTGTTTATTATATTGTAAGGGGTAATCTCGGGATCTACTGAACCGATTTTAAAAATTCTTTCACCAATAGAAAGCTACGTTATTGCTGAGTGTCATAGGCTATATAAAAAATGATTGTTAACATTATGCCCAACGAAGTGGGCACGGGTCCGCTAGTCATATATATTTTTTATGTGATTGCGGGCAAATGAACAGGAAACTCGCCTGAGGATAAGCAATCACCAGACGTTGCTTTCCTTGAAATAAGGGGAAAGGAAAGGATTTGTGGCAAAAGGAAATACGGGTGAATGTCCGGTGCTTCACACACAATTAGGTAATATTAGTTGTCGTCGATTTTTCCTGTGAAGATAGATAGGCATATCTCTACCACCTTAACTCACAAAGATAAAATATAAATCTAATAATTTTAAAGTACCTACATATTTTTCAAAAAAAGTGAAACTTGTTTTTTCGATATCCTATGAGATATTTTCCGGTTTTTCATGCTTCAGCAAATGTTCATTCCTCCACTATAATGACAACACTAACTACGAATTATGATTTAATTCATGGTGACAGTTTCGTCGTCGGTAACAATAATTATCAGTAATCTCAGCTAGATAATGATACACACTAAATTGTATGTTATTTGTCAGTAATTATGTCAATAGCGAACGTTTGTAAGTTAATTAGAGTTACGGATAATTGGTAAGACGAAGCGCTCGCATAAATTAGAACCTACGTGAATAATATTTTCCTTATAAATCATTTACTTCGTAGTAATATAATTACTTATGAAATAATAATCTGCTTTAGAAATTATACGTTTTCCTTGTGAATAATAATGACTGCGTTTTAAAGATGTTTTATTTATACAAAATAATTTAAATTATACTTTGCTAACGTAAAAAGAAATTTTTACTTTTTGTGTGAATTGTGTCGTGTTTATTTCTGTCTGTCTTTCTGTTTATAAGGCACTGTTTGTACACATATCAACCTTTCATTATATCATTCAACTAAGTCTAGATGCGTTTAACTTAACCGGAGTATATGAGGTTAGTATAAGGTTCAATACTTGTCGCTTGCGCTGTCGACTCTCAAGGCTATTTATATAGACAAAGATTACAATGACGTCGACAAAGTACTAGACTCAATTGCAGCAGTGTCAAAGCAGATTGCTGGCATTACAAACATGGCAGATCCTTTGAAAGGCAGTGCAGTGTAATTGTCGCTCTATATGATAATAAGGCTTGCTTGAGCCAAGTCCTATCTTTATATATATATAAAAAAATTTGCCAAGATTGAAGATACTCGCCCACTGAGCCTACCTGACCTGATATAACGTATATGTTTGATTTTTTTAGATGTGGCTAAGTAAAGCTTTTTTGTCTTTTCGTAAGCGCTACAGAGCCTGTCGATTTTGATTGTACGATTGCGAAGACTCATCTTGAACATCTGGGTGTTCTCATAGATAAAAAATAACATTTCTAATGGTCATTTGAAAAACTTGTCCAATCGATATACCTATCTATGTCTTCTAGAATATAATGGTTTTACAAAAAGACGATCTCCTTTTTTACTATTGAAAACAAAAAAAATGAAGACACTGAATTGTATTTTTGTACGATCGCACAATACATTCATCAGGATATCTTTCTTGATAAAAAAGCTACAAGATCCCACAAAATAATAACGGCGATCGGCTACGACAGCTGCAGTCACACAGAATGTAATGTTCCCTGTCTATTTTCTCAGAGCAATATAAGACTTCACAATGGGGATACTTAATATTTCATGCTTTCGTTTCAATCTCCAAGAGAATGTCTTAAGACGTGTCTTATAGACAGCTTCATTAATTTCGCATCTCCCTCGCTTACTACAGGTTAATGTAGATTTAATTTATACGCTAGTTCTTCTAGGGAATTCGTAGACCGTGAAATTGGGAGAAAACATGCTCGTATCTTCTTCCCAAAGGGTTTGAACCACTAATACGTCAGATCCCTTGTTAGATCTCCGAATAACTAATCAAATAAATTAACAGGTTGTTTGCTTTGGGAGATTAATATTAATTAGCATTACGTATTAGCTTACTAACCCGTGGTTTATAATATATTCTTTAGCAAATTAGAATTGAAGATTATTATTTTCCTTGGCTTTTCTAAAGTAGTACTTGGGGCTCAATATATTAAGACTCAATGCAATAACAGTAAATTGTTCCAACTACAGTTCTATTGAATACAAAAGCCTTTATAGAAAATAATTGAAATGAATTTACTTCCGTTCCTATCTGTTGCGGACGTAAAGACAAAATATGATAAGCATACAACAGAGAAAATAACAACTTGTCCCTGTCTCTTGTTAATAATACAAAGGAAGCCATAACAATACTCATTCCGTCTTAATAATGACAGAGCAAACTATAAAGTCTTGGAAAATTTTCAACCGCGGCCTGAACAGAATGACCGCTACACTGCATTTAGACGTTCAACAAATTTAATTTTCTCTACAACCGTACAAATTTGGACTTTGTAAAGTGGAAATAGAGAACAAATATTAAGTAAATTATGTTTGTAGACTGTAATCCAAATGAAACGTTGACACTGAGCCGGCAGTTGCGAGTAGCGACGGAAAGAAAATTGTGTGATCAAATTAGGTCCAGCTTCAACTGCGCTCAATAAGAAAAGGAATAATGTAGCCGGTTTATTTGAAGTAATTTACTTTACACAGATTTCTTGGCAATATTATAGTACCATAATTTTGTGTCGTTTATTTTTACGGTTATTGAGAGAATTTGTATGGCAGTAAAATATTATTGTCATAAATAGAAAGTAACACATGTTATATTTTTAAGTTGATAACAATTTCTTTATTTAAATTTTATACTTTGTACTGAATGTATCTTGTATGAAGTTGTTTGTAAAGAGCAGGTAGAGTATGAGTAAGTTAGGACGTCGGTACATATTTTATACACTTAATATGCCATTTCTCCTATAAAGTGCTTATAGATCAATATACGTAAAACAAAATATAGGACGAAATCCATTAGTGCATTCCCGATGGAGGCAGTGGTGGCCTTCCGTTTCGGAAATTACGTTAAAAGACGTTAGATACTTACCGTAGATACAACAACAGTATAGTTATTAGAAAATACAAAGAAAGAATATTTCCTTTGGGAACCGCTCCCGAATCGTTCACTCTGCATTACTGAATGAAATTATGTAATTTGCTCCGTAAGGAGTGCCTCGTTTATAGTGCTTTGTTAATAATAAATACACTGTGAAACGTTGATAATAAATACGACTAGTTAAAATGCTTGAGTGCGCATTAATATTTGCAATAAAGCTGTTACTTTTACTATTGCCATAAAGGAAATTAATTATAAACGCAATTGTCCTATCCCAATGAAATTAAGTCCCCGATAACGTTAGGGTTTCAAGAGTCTTACTTGTAATAAACATTCAACACGCCAGATTTTGAGACACAATGCGCGATTCGAAGATGCAATTGAAACGCAAGCTAATTTGCACCCCTGTAGTTATAAATATTCGCCATAAAAATGACAGGAAAAGACTGCGATATTTACAAACCATTTCAATTGACGCCAATTCAGGCGATTGAATTTTTAACGCGGTAATCCCCCCGGAGCTCGGGGTAGACTGAAATGTATTTACATTATCCGGTTCTAGTTATTTAACTAGACCCGGATAAAGATCCACGAATAATCAGTCCCGAACCGAACAGTCGGTAAGCAATTTAGACTGGATTAAGCGGCGATTCCCTTGCAACATTCCCTTAAGCGAATGCAGTATTTGTAAGTTGAAATTCGTTGATCGAATAAGTCTATCGAGGGTCTGTTGAGAATTTGCTTGAAATCAATTTGTTTGAATAGATAATGCGGTTGGGCTTGGGGCTGCTGGGACAATTAAATCTACAGAAATTGTCATAATTTGATCTCACTTTTGCGCTCGCTTTCAAAGTAGGTACCTTTAAATTGTGGTCTGGTTAAAATGCATTATAGGAATCTGATTTTATAACAGTTTTTAATAATGCGTCTAAATAAATAAACGCACCATATATTCAAAAATTCAACTAGATTGTTTGAATTGAGACTCAGAGCAGCGATATTTAAATTATCATACTAAGTACGTAGTAAGAAGGAATCCGTCACGTAAAGCAATATCATTAGTAGTGTAGTATTATTTTCATTAAATGCATACTTCGACACTAGCTTGGGGGAATGGTACGTGGCCAGAATTAATACCCCACTGCCTAGACTCTTGTTCTAATGTTATGTGCAGACGGTTTTATAAATTTTTATTAAAAATAAAATGGCTAGATTATTTTCATTTTTATTGAACAACACAAGACGACGTGATTGTAATTTTTAAACGTTTTCTCCGCTCATGTTTTTAAAAGAAATATTTTAGCGATTCGTGTTATTATGTACTCAATTTAAACCTCATTCATTGCTCGATTCTGACACAAGTTTTTAATTATTCATATTATAACAATAAAATCAGCGCTGATGTTGTCCCTTTATAATAAACCTTCCACATTTTAAAATTTATTTCGTCTTAAACTATGATTAATAGTCTCAAAAGTTATAAGTAGAAGATCAATCGCGACATCGTTTACGGCGAGGTGAACGCTAAATGTAGCGAAAGTTTTTAATATAAAGACTGCAGTCACAAGATACTTGCTTTTAAACTTGCTGTCTTCCACAAAGTTCGCATCTAAAGCATATTTAGTCAACTGAAATTTCTATTAATGTACAAAAAAAAATATTACCTACTTAAAAAAAATTAACCGCTACAAAACACAAAAACAGTCTTCACTGCTTAATAGTATAAAACGTCTATCTATACTAATATTACTTGGGTCTACTTGGGATCTACTGAACCGATTTAAAAAATCTTTCACTAATATAAAGCCATATATATTATTGCTGAGTGTCATAGGCCATATAAAAAAATCGAAAAGGACAATTAACATTATGCCCTACGCAATGGGCACGAGTCAGCTAGTTTGATATAAAACTTTAAGACGAAGTAAATAACTGACCTAATACCGTGTTTATAAAGATTACGCTCAGACCATAAATAACGTAATAGGGTCCGTAATAATCCTTGAAATAAACATAGATTATTCTATACATCGTAATAACATGTAACGACATGTTCAGAAATCTTCATAATTCACATTGTTCAAGTTTTTGTAACAAGCGTCTCACTGTAACACGTATTCAAATACAGGAAGAATTTTTCACATACGTATTTCGAAATTATTTTCCGACGGTATTAGGGAGGGACACAATATTGCAAAGCCTGACAAGGGTCAGCTCGTTAAAGCGATCCGCTAACAACCTACATACAAGGTACATAAAGGAAGATATATGGAAAAATGTTCACGAGCTTCGTGTTTGATCTTATTTGTGTTGGAACATTCTTGGCTCAGCTTTCTCATTAGTGCTTCACTTTCAATGAAACTATGCTGATATCAATACCCTTAAAGAAATTGAGAATTTGGTAAATAAAACCCTTTTGTTTAAATGAAAGTATCATGCAGGAAATATCAATTACTACAACACACTATTAAGTATTACATATTTAATATTAAAGTTTTACTGTAAAATATGAAAAGCGTGGAAACTGAAGAAGAACTAGTTTGCTTCTTTCTTATTTAAACATGACTGTTAATATCATATTATAGAAAAATTAACACAGAAATTTCTACACCAGTAAGTAGCCTTGCTAAGTCTTAACATTAAGTAAGTGCTTTTTTGTAACATTATTTCTAAGCATTACAGTGAAAAGCAATAAAACGTGATTTGTTTCAAAATCATCAACTTAGTAATGCACACCGAAAACGTAAACAGAAAAGAAGTAATTAAATAGAAAAGAATAATTCTATTTAATATAGCTAAAAGCTGCATCTTAAAAAAACATAATTAACTGTTTATACCTACTTGAATTAAACACTATCTCAAATTTAGCTAAAAATCTTTTAGAACTTGTTTCAGAAACATAATAATACATACCTATTACCTAGTATATAAAATTGGTTTTTAGAACCTTTTTTTTGTAATACCAAAATTTAGATAGTAGATTAACTTACTTTAAGTATTGATGAAACAGCTTGTTATTTACGAGTTTACTGAATATTAGTCACAATTAAATCCTACTGCCTTTTTATACGTTCACAAAAACCGTAGTTACGTTCGTCAACACAGATTAACAGGACAGTCCAGCTTCGTAAAATCGCTTCTCACTAATTGCTTGTCAAGTCGTTATAACACATCGAAGTCCGACAGTTTTATATTTTTAACTCATTTTCCTTAGTACACATTCCTAGTGGACTGGAAAAATATTATTGAAAGCATAATTTAAAAAATTTCGATGTATCGATTTTGTGCGATTTAATTTGTCGCTTTCAAAGAGAAATGGTTCTTAATATTAAGTCTATTACCTATAGCTGTTAATATAAAATTAGTAAGAAAATATGGACAATACTATTTTGAATTTATACTTTATAACAGATACATGGATTACTAGAAATATAAACCAAACAAAAATTAAATACAAAATTCTGTTACTTCCGTGTTACCGTAGCACTTTTCAAAACACTGTCTCAATTATCTCATAAAGCCGTAGAAGGAAACATCCATGAAATCTTAGTGAGAAAGTTTCACTAAGTTCCACTGTTAACATTACAATACTCGCTGTCTGCATATAGTTAGCAATTCGGCATAGATTAAGTTCTGATACCAAGGACAGGATAGTCCTAATTACTGGGATTTGAGATTAATTCCACGGGCTTCACACAGGGATTACATTATTATTTAATGCAGTGATGACCTAATAATATATTGAAGATGTTATCTAGCTATGAAAAATATTTAAATCTTGTGCATATACGTATTGTACTTTTTAATACAATATTTCGGTATAGTTTAGTTCAGAAGAAGTATCTATAAACAGTTTTATTGGATTTTATAAACAAAAACCTGCCTTTTTGCCCCTTTTCAAAAAAATAGTAAGCCATCTAAATTGACAGAGATGAGCATTATTACAGGGCTTTACAGGACAAATTTGACTATTTCGTGCTATCCTAACGTCACACCCCAGGCAGATATTAGCCACGTATATTGTGATATATCGCTCCATTTGTCGGGTATAGATCCGAGAGCGTCCATAAGTGCGAGCAATTTCCCGCTGATCCCTGAAAAGTGATCGGAGCCCAATGTACGGGAACCCTCAAATTCGAAAGCCTTAGCGCGTGGGTTGCATACAAGCAGACATATGGGCCGATCGATTTGTTTCGTCGAATTTGAATGTGTATATAGTTTATATGAATTTGTTTCGTAGATTCCACGTCAAAGGCTTTGAATACAATTATCATTCAATCAATCTCTACAAAATATTTCAACTCTACGATATTTACAACGCAAACGTAAACAGAAAAGAAGTAATTAAATAGAAAAGGATAATTCTATTTAATATAGATAAAAGCTGCATCTTAAAAAAAACATCATTAACTGTTTATACCTACTTCAATTAAACACTATCTCAAATTTATCACCAAATTTCAAGAGTTGCATATGATCTTAAACCGTTATTATCTATTGGTCTTATCTAAATTTTCATGATAAGTAGAAAAAAAGTGTCGTTACTGTATATAGAGTATAGTGTATTACACATTTTTAATTCAAACTCATGTAAAAAGTTCAGGAAGTATTTTCGTGTCTTGAATGTAGGTATGTATCTATACAGTAATGACGCACCAGCAACGTTCCCAGAATTCACTTAACCAGCGAAAACTAAGCATTTACCAAGTTTCAGATTATGTAACAGACACTTCTCTACTTGTGAGTGCCACTCTAAGTTCTTGAGAGAAAAATAAACTTGAACGCCTTCGAAATGTCTCCACTCCGACGCCTGGACGTAAGCACAAAATTCGCCGTCGACAAAATACCAAAGTTCTTATTAAACTTACAAATTATATTAAAATAGTACAACCGTCACTTCATTTAAAATATGTAAGGTTTTTATGTATCTCTGTTTTTTTCTTAACACATTAGGTTTGTTCCAAAAAGTTTCTATTAGAATTTTGTGGACTTTAATTGGAAATATAAAAAGCACATTCATTCGAATATTTTTCTTTATCCCCAAAACCAGAAAATAATATCTTAATATAGAATACTTGAACAACAACTCAACGTTCTAATAATGTTACAATCACAATACTGTTTCAGTCATTCTATTAGCATTATAACGAGAACACGCTGCCATAAAAACAAACCGAGCCACAAAGATGAATAATAACCTTAATATCTACATCATAAAAGATAGCTTGGCTTAAACAAATACTGCGTTAGCGAGATAAAAATTTCTGCCTGCCATCGTTCTCTATGAAAAATCGTGGAAAATATACGCCATTTGGCAAGCTTGATTTTGCCGGGTATATACTACGGAGCGGGCGGTTCCAGCAATAACATAGTCGGTTTTACGAGAGGTCGGTTTCCCGTCTAAATATTAAGGGAATAATTACATGAGTGTGCCGTGCCGTATGTGCGTTAATACACCGGCTGTGGTGAAAACAGGCTACCGGCTCTACTGAAAATAGTCAGTACATTTCATATTCTTGCATACCGTGCGCGAAGATTATGGTTTGATGTTAACGCAGCTCAAAACAGCGTTATGCAAAGCCATGTAACGTTAACGTTTACTGTTTAGTTACGAAACCTATTCATTAACATATTCCGTGCTAAGCGCGACTCTTCAAATACATAGCGGCTTTATTTTAAATACCAGTGATGGTACTATGTACTGGTCTTTTAGATTCGAGCGGTATTTTTTTCTATCTCAAATAGTCCATACATAATAATTTAAACTTGGTATAAAGGAAGAACATACTGTACAAGATTTAGACAATAGCATTATGTAATATAAATCTTGCTTTACCTTACTACTCGAACTCAGATCCCTTACCAAATTTTCATACTTTTCAACTGACGAATCAACATAAATCTATATAGTAACTCGATTTATTTCACATAACGTAAGCAATGCTATATCAAAAACCCCCTTTGATATCTGCTATACTTATATTCCACCCTATGCATTTTTTAATCCAATATGTAAGACATTGGATTTGCATTTTTATTACATTTCAAAGTGCATCACTGCAAGACAAAACAAAGAAACATATAAAGAAGAAAATAATGTAGAAAAATAAAGTATTGAGTAGTTTTTTTATGGTTTTGCAGAATTTTACTTGTAGCATATTTAGTAAAACAAACTATAGGACTGATCATTACCTTATATGCAGTACTTTTTAATTTTCTATTTGTAATTACAATTACAAACAATTCATAGTAGGTTCAGTTCACTTTTAGGTACAGTATTAATAACTCTGATATTGACATTATTATCAAAATCGACAAGTAATATCTTCTCTTGCAAAGCGACCCTTGTTAAATCTTGTAGTACCCTACTTGTAGCTTCATTAAATTTCACGTTTATAGTGAAGGTAAATGCTAATTTTGCAGACATATATGATCCTATGAATACGTTATTAAGGGTAACGAAAATCAAAGCACAATTACAGCGTAGGTGACTTCAGATTGAAATTGACCTTTTCAAAATAGGAATAAACATAAAGTTTCTTACCTATTTCCTAACAAGATAGTAACATAACATAGGTTCGAATCTTAATAAAGTTTGGTTAAGTCCTCTCCTTCCAACAGTCTCCTGTCTTTTTTAATCTCATCCAACGTCAAATCAAAATTGAATGATTTTAAGTATTTAGCACGTTTTCTTTTATAAAATGGACAATTTCACTTTCTTGGCGCCCCTCTAATTATACACAAACAAATCACGAAAAAGATCCCATCTCATTCTCGTCTCATTAACGTGGGCGCATTTAATTAAAATTCACCCTCCAACATTGACTTTGTTTTTAGGGTTTCAGATCTCATTATTATCACATTCCGTGAAACGAACGTCTTTGATTCACCCCACGTACTTTACAAATAACATTAGACACACATTATATTAAGGGTCACGCATATCGTTTTAGCAGATCAAACAATTTTATGTGTACTGGAACTTCAATAGACTGGTTTGAATATTTTATCATACAAAATGCTTCAACGTGTACCTATTACGAACATATGTTTTGTTAAATGCAAGTTTTACTAATAGTATGCGGCTTGAATATACATGATACTGCAAAAGAATATAGTTATATCCTGTGGTATTCCTTTTTATAATTTTTAGTTAACACTCACAAAGACGTTGATAAATTTATATTTTAACAACAAATTTTGTTTGCCACGTAATTGTCAAAACTTTAACAATCAATGCTATAGATTCGAGTTGTTCATTAAATCAGAAAAAAATGTATGCACGATATCTTCATTAGCGAGTAGCCTACAAACATGGTTTATTTCTATATATAATTTAACAAAGGCCAGGCCCGGCACGAAGTTCCAACATAAGTGAAAAAACGTGTCACATTAGTATGTATCACTAAAAAACCTAGGTCACTCTAATCCTCATCGTTCTCAGCGATTATGCGGGTTTGAGCAAGATTGATGATGGACGAAGAACACCGACCCAACTTAGTCCAAATCCCTTAGATTATGGGGCGTAAATGGCAATTCATAGCCGTTGTACTCGCTCGTTTGCCGCCGTATCGCACTAATGAATATATCAGTTAAAGGATTTGCCCCAACTGTCCCTAGCATACATACGTTATTTTGACCTTAAATTGTGTCTCAATTTGTCCTAACTACGATAAGCTAAAGATCTCAATTATGTTCCGTCGATCGTCAACCAGTTATATCTACCTATTTATTTCGAAACTAACGGTCGAATAAATATAGGCATTGTATAGCTTTTTGGTAATAAAGTAAGTACAGCCTTAACTAGGAACTGACAAAGTTAAATAAGATTACCTCTAAAACTTTAAGCCTCAAATCAAAGGGAGGTAATACAAAACCGAACCCTCTTAATTAAGACAACCTCTGTATTTTACTTAATGAGACTACGCTGTGACATCCTGTATAGGAATACTTTGTTCTTATTTTACTTCTTTTGTTTATATTTTACCTTATAACAAAACTTTTTATTGCGTCTTAATAATAAGTAAGTACTAATCAAATTTAAAAATGTACTTGTACATGTACTTATATTTGAACATTAACAGAAATCTTAGTGTCTTTACATACATAGTAACAAACTCAATTTCAAAAACTGTCTGCAGTGTTTGTTAATACCGAAGAAGAAACTACGAAACGTAGTCTATGAAATATGTAATAAAAGTTACATACGCTGACTCGCAGACGTTCTTGACAAAATCATAAAATTGTTGAGTCCAAAAACCCTTTCGGCTTTTATAACAGACAGAAAAAGTACGCAAAAAGTGCCCAAGCGAACTATTCTCAATTCAGCGCGTTGCTAAATTTTTATTAGGCACTACTGCTGGGCTTCTGATACAAAAACCGATACTCGAGTCATTCCGATCCCAGAGGCCCGCTTAACCTATTTTCATTTCCCTGTGTTTATTCCCTTAGAGTTATGCGAGTTACGTTATATGAACGTGGGGCTTTTCAATTTACTACGCAGCAACCTTCTTCTAAAATAGTTTTCTGGTAAGAACAGCTATTACAGTAAAACTTGTTTTAGTGGAAAAGTAAAACTAAGACGGCTGAAAATGTAAATGAAATTCTTGTGAATGAAATTCCTATCCGAGCGTCTGGAATCTTGATGTAGTTTCACTTGATATTACGTCGGAACTTGTTATTTAAATGAGAATATTAATTGCACGAGTCATTTCTTAATTACCTACTGCAAGTATATATTTCTTAATACATTGTCGCATGTTGTAAGTTTTTTATTCCAATAAAGTTTGTCCTCCAACAATACAATGTAAAGTACCTACTATATAAATATATCCAGGAAGAGTGATCAAATCGGGAAGCTCCGATACTAAGGTTCAAACCGATTGGAGCCATGAATAAGCAAATTGGAATTTAGGATGACACGATTTTGCCTATACGCTGAAAGTGATACCGTGCGATTTGTGAATAGGCTAGATTTAGGCAGAAACTGAATGCCTATTAATTAATAAATCTTATAACTTCAAAATAACTACGCTATTTTAGATCAAAGAAGGCCAAACAAAAAATATTTATTTAGATAGCCTTCAAATATCTCACTTTATAATTTAAAGAACGAACTTGTGAAGAAAAAATATGACAACGATAATAACAAGTAATAAATTTGAAAAACCCTAACGTTTCATTGCTGAATTTTTCATTAGCGAAAGCAATTTCCCACGTCGTCTCTGAATCTAACTCAATAACAGACGACGAAAGGCATTCGAATATAAAATTTCTCCAATTATTCACAACCCGCTCGAAGGCCAATATTCTGAATGGATCACAATTAGATACCCTTGCCGCACTTTCTTCAAAGGGAGAATTTTAATTTAAATCTAGCCCTCAGGAATCCAGCTATGTCAACCGTAATAAGCACATTCGACTAGTTGACAAACTTTAACCTCGTTATTAATCGGTTCAGTCTATTTTAGCAATTTTATTGATTTAAACTATACGTGTTTAAGGGTCTTATCTGATGAATCGATTTTGGTATCAGTGTTTACCTAATATTGGAAAGTCAATATTATAGATTATCATATAGTCGCCCGAAAATTATAATTGAGTTTTACGCAAGCGAAACCCACAATAAATGTTAAAACAGTAAAGTTACTTCATCAAAAATCAATTTTATTGTACCTAATCTACTATTTCTGTCATAAATCGTATTACAAGATATTGTATTTTTATAATCGCTAACTGTCCGACGTGGATTTTGTCACGTTAAATTTTCTAGGTACGTACCTACTTACTAAATTGAACAGTATTTAGTATTACATTTTTAATAAATATTTAATATTCATAAAGGATTTTTAAATTCGATTCTTTCACTCGTAAAGCAAACAAACTAACAGGCTTTATCTATAAGTACACAAACCAATAATACAATGGATTTACTGGATTTGGTATGGCTCAAGTATTTTATTCATTCGCCTATACACACAGAGTATGCTCCGACAAAAGTACAATGGATCAAAGGTTTGACTATTGAGTTATAAGCGATCCAATATTTCATACATAGCTTTGTATTATTAGGTATTACTAAAACGGTCATGTTTACAGGAAATTCTTATACAGACAAAACTCTTAAAATATAAAATAACAATGCATTAATTACGATATTAATTTTTGTATATAAACAATGGCACTATTCACATGGCATAACGGCACAAATTAATGGAGGAATAAGAGACAAGTCTTTTGGGTAAATATTAAATAAGGAACTCCATAAACATGCATCCTAAGTTTTTAGATGGCAAAATGTATGAAGGTCTAGACAAGTTAAAAGAATTTTATTAATTCTCAGCTGGCTTTAGATAATTCACTTAGATATTTATAAGAAATTTATCTCGAGCTCTCGCCAATGTAGACTCGACGTTGAATTTTATCGCGCTCAATTCATAAAACTCAGGATACCTACAATATAGCAAATATAAAAGGAAATCTAGCAAAATGAGAGGTCAGAGTGTACCATTAGAGCCGTCGCAGTACAAACATTCATTCGTTCCCACCCTCTTTAAACGTCTCCTTAAAGGGAGAAGAAAATTATCTCGTGAATAAATTATATTTTTCCCCTTTTATGAAGACAGTTGAAGTGCATTTTCGTCCATCTTTTTTTCCTGTTTGGCTCAGATCAAAGACATCGCAGGAATTCCACCCGTGAGGCCGCAGAAATAAAAACGAATAAAGAATTTAATGCGAGTTGATGTCCTAGGGATAATATAGTTAAAGTACTTTAAGAAATTTCCTGGGCCCCGTTTGTTTTCACAATTCAATTTTCGTCTGCGAATTTGCACTTTTGACATTACGCAGGCCTGTTTCTTTGTGGGAATAGTATCTCATTCTTTTGGATGGTCGAAAATATAATATTGTTTCATTACGGCTGTTTCAAACGTAAGAAGCTAGTAGCATTACTTTTATGATAAAATTAATTAATTTTTCCAACTGATAAATCCATACTTCCTATACTTTGGTACACAGATGGTCTAACTCTGAGATAAAACAAAGTCTACTTTTTAACTAGAAAAAAAGGGTTATAAGGGGGGGAAGGGGGGGTCAAAGTTTATATGAAAGTCCACGCGGACAGAGACGCGGGCAACAGCTAGTGTTTTTTATCATAACAGCGTTGTGTAGTACATATTACTTTGTATTAATAGTCAAAAGTCAAAACCGATGTTGTTTACGATAGTTTAATTTAAAATATTATAATACCTAAATAGTTATTGATATTATTAACATTTCCCAAAATAATTATTTTTATAATTATTATTTTTATATTATGTTAAAATTATTCTCTCACTCAACCTAATAAAAAAACAGTAAAAAATAAAGCGTTGTGGGAAAATATTAGCTCACACTTCTGTGAACATACTGAAGCGTTAAAAGATTATTGACAATATATTACATAGACTCTTTATTTACAAAACATTACAACAATTGACATAAATTTTTGTTTCCGGAACCGACTTTCTGTTATTCTCGAACTTCATAATACGATAACCAGAACTAACGATACAGAAATTTCTTTGATCATCGATTCTATACACATAGTATTCTACCAATACATTGGAGACAATATATTCAAAAATGCTTCTTATTTATATGTACTTTTTGTAGGTATTAGTTACTATTTTAGTTAACAATTTAGGCCTTGTTAATCACATTTTTAAATTATTTAAACCTTATTAATACACTACTATTGAATGTGTAATGGTGTTTTTAAAGTTTGAGTAATACTTAATATTAGCTATAATACAAATTTTAGCACATATATAATCTACGTCAATGGAAGTTGCGGACTGCTTGGCTAAAGAATATTACGCTAGTGTCACCTTCGAACGCTTCATAAAACTTATTACATTATCTACTATTTGACGACTGCTTGGCGCAGTGGTAGCACAACTGCTTTCTGCGCGAAGGGTCGTGGGTTCGATTCCCACACCGGAAAAATATATTTGTAATTTACATTTGTATTTTTCTAGGATCTGGGTGTTGCTATGTATTGTATGTATGTATTTACAAAAGTATGTATATGTAATTTATTCCGTTATCTAGTTGCCATAACACAAGCTTCGGCTTAGCTTGGAACTAGATGGCGCTGTGTATAAATGTCCTGAAAATATATATTTATGAATATTTATATAGTATAGTAAAACAAGTTTTAAGAGTAAAAGTGAAGTGAAAAATGACCATAATAATTAAAGGTAAAGCCAGCGGAACTAAATGTATATAACTACATATTTGTATATATACCAAACCTCTAAAAACACCCAATAAATTGAAAATCCACATTTAAATTCATTTCATTATATTCTAATTAAGGACATCAATATTATTGAAAATTTAATTAAGTAATATTTAGGCCATTTCCAAAAACTGTATGTTAAAACTCGGACAAAATATTACCACTTTTTATTAAATGAGTATGTCAAGTCTATATTTTGCAAATTCAGTAACTACAATATAATTTTTGCATTATATAGCTGCGACTTTAATTTTAGTAATGAGAAATGCTGCTTATAACATTTTAATTCTTCGTTTTAATGTTATATCACTTTTATCAAAATGTTACCTTACTTGTAAAAAGGTAATATTCAATTGATGAAAAAAACAACCCGATACATAAAGTACTGTTCATTGTATCATACTTCAATATGATTTCAATTTATTTCACTACTTACAAATTGATGGATTATTAACGTAACGACACTAAACACTTATTTTATTTTAAATATAATAATATTCATATAGAATAATTCACAAACATCCATCCCTTTGTAATGAGAGTTCACACATCACTATTCACTTCTTTCTCATAACTAATGACTAAAAAAACTTTTGAGGCAATACATTATAAAAAAATTAGCCACCAAAATCACTTGCCTCTAAGACATGCAATTGCAACATTAAAAAATCACTGATTGTCTATGGTCACTTATATTGTCTATAACCCCAGCAAGCAAAACGCCAGGATGTTGGAACATCAGTCATCTTCGTCATATTCTTCTTCTTCGCTCATCTCTTCTTCACTTGTGACATCTGGCTGTGAACTCTCTGACATGCACCGTTCACACCAACATACAAACAAATAGTTCTCAGCTAATTCCTGCAATACATAATGAAACAATTTATAATCACCTTCAACAGCATATTCATAGAATAATACAAAGGATTTCAAAGTTGAGTTATAAAGGAAAGACAGAATGAAATTATAGAAAAATCATAACAAATAATCACAAATTCATCAAAAATCCATTTGAACAATTTTACGAGATGAAATATAAGAAAAAGAAATAACACTTGCAATTACTTTTAAATATTTCAGTCCCAAAACCCTACCTTTTGCCTCGAATGCCTGGACCTCTGCAGTGAACATTCATCCAAATAACTGATACATATTTCATCACCAGGCATTATAGTCTTTACTGCTTTCAGCTGTATTCTGTGATTTCCATATGGAAAAGATGATTCAGCATTAGGGGCACAATTATGATTACATGCACTCTGTAACTGGAATAATCCGGAACCTTCTGTGTTTAAGAATTGACCTGATTCTGAAACGGGAGGAAATTTTTTGTATAGAAGTAAATATTTTTATTACCCTTAAAGATTTCTTTACTAAGCTTTCTATTTATAATAAATTACTTATATAAATATCTAATCAGAATATACAAACAAAATATTTTTACCTACCATTTTCAACATCTTTATACAACTTGTCAATATACAGATCCATTTGCTGCCTTTCATCATCTGACATAGCCAACTCAGATATATAATTAACCCATTGAGCTAGAGGACTAGTTCCGATACCCTGGCCATTTGTTCCAACAAGAGCCATCAGTGAGCAGAAACCTTCTGGAGTTAGAAACTGAAAAGACAGTATAATACAAATAATGTAGGTTATCTTATACTTATGATTAGAGATAATATACATAACTATTTTATCTAAATACTGCTAGATTAAAAAAAAAGTAAATCATTGCTCTAAAAATGGTAGTTAAAGTTAATAACAAACATCCCTTTTATATATTCGACGACCACTAGGCGCAGTGGTAGCACAAGTGCTTTCTGTGCAAAGGGTCATGGGTTTGATTCCCACAAAGGAAAAATATATTTGTAATTTCTATTCTTGGTGAAATGGCAGTGTATTTGTAATTTACATTTGTATTTTTCTGGGGTCTAGGTGTTGCTATGTATTGTATGTATGTATTTACAAAAGAAAAGTATGTATATGTATATATATATATATATAATTTATTCCGTTATCTAGTAGCCATAACACAAGCTTCGGCTTAGCTTGGAACTAGATGGCGCTGTGTATAAATGTCCTGAAAATATTTATTTATTTTATGAGTCAAATTCCTTAACTTATTTTAACACTCTTTGACTGCTATTTCCAAACAATATCCCCCCTCATCCTTCCACTTGTACAAAAAGCTCACTGGAAAAAATGTGAAAGCACTCTCTACCAGCATATGAGTAGGTTTTTTTAATTAGTCTAATGTCACAACCATTTCAGAATGAATATTCAAGTTTTGGCTTCAATTAAATTTAAATATTTACACTAGAAAAACTTACTTCTTGTATATAATCTCCACTTATAACACTGGCAGTCAACTCCCTTAATGTATTTAACTGATCACTAAACTGTTCTCCGAGCAGCTTATGCACTAATTCCGCATCCTCATTTACTGTCCTATGACAGAATTGTTTTACAGTAGCTGCTGCAGTAGTAGGGTCGGGATGCTGTTTTATATATGCCAGTATTCTAACAAGTAGCATTATGCTTGTTGTTTCAGGGGGGTAGTGCATTTGTCTGGAAATAGATTATGTTTAAAATTACACAATCACAATTGATTTTGAATACTGACTATCTATGAATAATTTAAGAGAAGTGATAAAGAGTAAATAAAAACTTACTTCCATGCTTCTATTAATATGTGAATAGGGTGTCTAGCATCTGTTTGGTCATAGCAAAGTGACCTATGGTAGCCTACCAGAGCTCTGTCTCTACATTCTTCAGAACAGTAAAGAATTCCACACTGATTGCAATTTGATACATTCATCAGATCTGCTTCAAAACTAGTAGCGTGTGGCAAAACTATATCAGGTTTTGCAGCTAGTCGTCGTACATTTTGTTCTGGTGTTTCTAAAGGCCTGAAACCGGCATTAAAATCATTTATTATATATAAGCTCGAATGATAAGACCATAAATTAGGGATAAAAAACTTGCAAACGTTATTTACTTGCCTCATACAATGATCACAAGCCATATACCGGTAGGCAGCATTCCACGCAAATTGACATGATACTAATGGATCTTCCTCTAAAATTATATCACCTTCGTTGTATTGTTTCGTTGCAAATAACCCTTTTCCCTATAAGAAATAAAATAAATTTCTTTAAAGTATGCCTTTCTAACAATCTGTTTTCTATTATAAATATATTAGTCTCACCTTTTTACCATTAGTAACTTGAACCACGAAACCTGCCATGATTGTTTCACTTAAATTTTATTGAAAATTATTTTGTATTAGATTTCTTTTGTGTTACTTTGCCAGTTAGGCAGTAAAATAAATTCAATAAGAAATCCTTTGGTTAAAATATCTTTATTTCGCTAAACAAGGTTAGAAAATGTGACAATGTTTCAATGTCAATGTCAATACTTATTATTATAGAAGTAACTTTTTAAATTATGGCAACGACACCTACATAAGTAAGAAAGTCTTTTGACACTATAACATATTACACCTTTTTTATAGTAGGGAAATCCTCATAGGATACCCATGGATCTCGGGGAAAAGACCATGGGTTATGTCGGACTTCTACCGACCAAACGGTACCTTCGCACACTCTTCCGCGAAGTTTTCCAATTACAACATGAAAGCGTGGTATGCGGCATAATTCTTAATGTTGAATTTTTTAACTACAGCAATCCTTCGCATAATCGAGCAGCTTCAGCATAATTCGGCAACGTGCGCCACTGAGCGCATTAGCGCTCTGTAATTGGAAAACCAGCTTCAGAAAATTGAACAAATATTTCCACTTAAATATTCATACCTATGTATGGTTAAAATTTGTAAACTTTGGGTTTTAATAAAAGACTTTTTGTATATACTTGTATAGGTATTTCATTTATCACTTTCACTTACCTATATATTATTAAAATACTTAATATTGACAATAAAATTGCTTTTGTCTTCTGAATTAATAAAAAATAATGAATAGCACATCAATTAAAATTGTTTAAGACCTACCTAATAAGATTTTAATTAACTATAAATAAATCGAAATCATACAACTTATTATAATAATTATAATATCATACTTCTGTATGTGAAATTTATTTCTCTGGTAATAATTATTACCTATATTTTGATTATATTAAAGAAGAATAATTTCATAAGCAATAATTTCATCAGTGCCTCATTCTCGTACCATTACTTTAATGCTGATTTCATTTATTTATTCGTTATTTGCATGTCCTATAAGGATTTGAAGTATTTTATTGCCTCAACTCTCTGTGTAAAATACAAAACTATTTTGTAAACATTAACATTTTCCTGAGTCGTCAGTCTTTTGAACTTTCTTTTAGCCATTAAATTGGTTCGTTTAAGCCGTTTTTTTTTTTCATAAATGTGTCATAATTTTAGCTTTATGGTTTTCGACTTGCGCTATCGTGTCAAACATGGGTAATTCTTTGGTTTCTGGTGTGAAGGTAAGAAGCGCCGCGGCTACCACAGCTGACGAAGAAAAGAGGATCGCTGGCAACGCTGTCAACTCGGAAGTCTGAAAACGCCAATAGGTTTACCAAAGTTTTGTTTTAAATTACTAAGTAGCACGGTTTCATCTCTGAAATTTTCACATTTTCGAAGACTTCATGGCAGTAATAATTACCTACTTAGTTTTATTCTTTATTGTCTATGCCTAAAGGACTAACCTAAGGTCCTTAGCCCAGCAGACAACGTTCCACTACTGCACTTAATATTAATTTCTTTGTTGTGGTATAACTTAATAATTAAAATAGCTTACCAGAAGAGGAGTCAATGGTGCCAACATGCTACCAAATCTCGCGGCAGTGTTGCCACATCCAATAAGCGTTCCTCGCACACTCGTGGGAAACAATTCTAACGTGTACGTGTAGATTCCCGTAAAACATATAACTACTCCCAACTTTCCGCAAAGGAATAAGACTACTTTCAACCAAATAAGAGCTGAAAAGTTTAACAATTGGTATATTACTAGTATAAAAAACTATGAATTAATGAAGAATTTAAATTTAATATTAACTTACAATCAGGCGCAAAAGATTGGGCCATTAAGAATACTGCGGAGCTTATATAACCCAACTGGAGTGATACTTTTCTTCCATATTTATTGAACGTGAACAATGCAATTAAGTCGCCAGGAAATGAAGATAATGATGCTAAAACGAAATTGGTATACTTGTTTCCTGGTAGCAGAACCGAATGGACCGCCATTCCATAGTAAATAAAACTAGATGCAAAGAAACAAAATGAAGTAACTGATAAACGTATCATTATCTCTTTCGATGCTATGATATCTTTCATTGTTTCCTTCTCTTTCTGTATCACAACATTGAATTGAAATCTTAAATCTTCTTCACTCGTTTCGCTGATTTCCTTTTCGGTAACTTGTAGCTTATTCGTCTTTGCTATTAACTTTAGGGTGTCTTTAGCTTCATCCATTTTGCCTCTTAACATTTGCCACCTAGTACTTTCTCTAAGAATCAGCAAATAAACGATGAAAAGTATCATCGGTGAGTATACAACAAGGATCAATAGTTTCCAATATTTTAGTCCCCACGCAAGGAAGGCAAAACAGACTTCTCCAACATAAACAGCGTAAGAGAAAATAACGCCAGCTGTTACCCTTTTACTTTCACCTCCTACTTCTATTACTGAAAAATAAAAGGAATATATATAACTCACAATACCTATATTAATTCTTTCAGGAATTCATATAGCCTTAAAAAATATATTGTAGTAATAGTAGGTATCAATAGAAGATATCGAAAACTATGTGTACTTACATAAAACTACTGCAACTGTATACAAGCCAGATGCTAGTAAAGATTCCAAAAATTCGACACTGAGATAGGCATAATAATTTGTTATAAATATTTTGATAACGCCTATAGCTCCACCCATCGAGCACATGATTATAGTAGGTTTTCTACCAATTCTGAAAAATATTAATATTTTTTTTTAACATATCAAAACTTATAGAAACTTTCTTTACAAAATTCTTAACACTTACTTATCAGCTATCCATCCTGTTACTAACATGGAAACAATCATTCCAGCGTTGTGTATAAATCCTACTAGAGTCAGCTTCCATGATTCGCATCCCAAGTTCAACTGCAACAAAACGCAATATAATATTAATGTACATAATATAATGTTACTATGAACTCACTGGACCGTTTTCTTTTGAGAAAATTATGTTCTTTAGACTGAAAATATTATAGTGTAGGCTATAAGCTAAAATACATATTTTATACCATATTCCTGGTTTTTTTATTGTTTGTTCTTTTTTTATCGATCATATTTACATTTAAATTTGTCCCCTATTTACCTATTGGTGATAGCCGTTTTTAACTTCCGCTTTTCTTAACCTTCTATAAAAATGAAAATAGGTCACTTTTTTTTGAACAGGGTTTTGCTTAAAGAAAAATTATTCATCACTACATCCATCGTAGACCGCGACGTCGCTTACCACCAGGCGACCCGTGGTCAAGCGCAAGCCCATAGACTATAGAGTATAAAATAAAATAAAATCACTTTACTCAATCAAAGTTTCTATGTATGTAAATTAAATCGTCAAAACAAGTGGCATTGAGCTATTTTACTTACAGTTCTATGTTTATTTGAACATAATATTATTATAATGCCTATGTTTATATTTGCAATAGCGTGGCCTCAATTCTAGCTTAGACTAGCAAAATCTAACACAGCTAGCCTTTTTGATACACAGAATTACGCTGCAATCGGCTTTTAATTAATGAGTGACATTGGAAATTCATCATAATTTATTAGTAATACAACATGACGTGCCAAAACTAAACACTTTCTACCACATAAAAATTAAAAACCTAATATGTGTTTATTTTACACATTCATTATTAATTTATCATAATATTATATTGAACACACGGGAATTTATTTACATATAAATTTACATTAACGTAAAGTAACTCAGTCAAATATTTAAAACGATCTATTGTTCTTTACTGAAATATTTATGTTTTGTTTAATTTATACCTGCTAAGTTATAAATAGTCTCGTATCTAAGATATACAATGCCACGTCATTGCATATTATTTAAAATAACAAATATAATTCTTGTATATAAATCAAGATAACATAATACGTTTGTGCTGAAGAAATGCACTTCAAACAATAATTAACACAAAATTTAACTTGAAATACAAAAATATATATAAATAATACATTAATTAAAACAAAAATATTAATTGAAAAGATGGTTATTTAAAAGGAGGTGCAAGGTTATAACGAACAGACCTATTATACATATTTCTTCTTTCTTTATTTATATTTAAAGAATAAAATGAACGTGCCTTTGCTGGAATACCTTTATCCATTGTTATATGTATAAAATTATAAATTGTCTTTTAGCGATCTTAATAACGCAATAATAAACGAAAAGTTTTTTGTTACTAAGAGATAAGTTGGTGTATTGGTATAAATATTGTTCATGTGAATGAGGTCATTATATTATTGAACGGCAGGTGACATTACCGCTTAATTCATACAAGTACATTCCCAATGATCATTTATATTGTTGCCAAATCTGGGTTCTCAAGTAAAAAATACTTGCCCAGCTAGTATTTAATTCAATCATCAATATTTTAACATGTGGGTTATTAAATTTGTTCTTAGCAATCTTGTTGTTATATTATTATTAAATTACCATTAAACCAATAAACTGTATTTAGATATTGCAGAGCAGTGAGGGCATCGCTAACAGATCATCTTTGTTCCCATTACATTAGTAACTAAATCTATACTTATATAAAGCTGTAGTCCGGGAGGCAGCGGCTTTTTAAACAAGTCATTTTATGCCGGCTGATGTTAATATGTAAAACAGAATGTATGTGGCTTATGACGAAATCGATCGTCAGCTGGTCCAGTTGCGGTGGATGCGAGATTGGGAAGCTGCGGAATACGTTAAAAAAAAAAAATTTAAAAAGTATTTTATACCACATGAAATTTTTTTCACATGTTATTGAAATTGATTACAATTTAAAGAAAGTAGTCAGCTGCACGACTGAGGGTGGATTATGCGTCAGCTGAGCGTGCGAACTTGCCAAAA
>DWAJ01000445.1:0-32966 GCA_018238005.1 Eurema mandarina
GCAGCGCACGCAAAGGAAGCCCTCAAAGATGAATAATTTTCCCCGTTTTTTCCATATTTTCAATTATATCTTCGCTCCTTTTAGTCGCAGCGTGATGTTATGTAGCCTAAAGCCTTCCTCGATAAATGGTCAATTCAATAAAAAAAGAATTTTTCAATTCGAACCGGTAGATACTGAGATTAGCGCGTTCAAACAAACAAACAAACAAACAAACAAACAAACAAACTCTTCAGCTTTATATATTAGTATAGATTGGTAGTGAAGCTATTTTCTTGCTTTTTAATGTGATTTGTAAAACTAATGTGTTTAAAGTTTGGAGTTTTTTTAATTATTTAGTATCTATAAGGGTTTTTGTATGTAATATTAAATCCTTTAAAATGCGAAGCCAACACTGTATGTATACTTTCACGCATTAATAACTAGGATGCACTAAATTTAGTTTAGTAGTTAATGGTGTTTTTATAATGTGGACATTTGAGCGAGCGACTCGTCAGATCGGCGACGATGTGGTCTAAAAGGTGTCATGTCTACTTAGTTTTTAGGAGTTTAAGGTGTATGGGATTACTACGGGCGAAGCCACGGTGTGCCTATCTCTCCTTAGAACTTAAGTAGTATCGAATTTGGTACGCTATAGAGCATTTGGATAGCAAGCCTTATAAGTCCCTATAACACATATGTGTGCGAAGCCGCTGGTAAAAGCTAGTGTCGTATAAAACAGTCAGAAATAGTGAGTGACTAAGCACCGCTGTTGCGGGCCGTCAAGCGACGTATCATCTCAATTGGGAGCAAGCATCACTTGTAATTGTGGCCAAATGTACTGTCACACACTTGACTAGTGACTACAAAGCAGATGTCAGCTGACAGCGCACGCGTGACGTTTTTAAGGTAACCCAGGTATGATGTGCTTTGAGCAGTCTGTAAGTAGCACCTTTGTAGTTTCGATAGACTCTTTGATCAAAGGTTGGTTAGTTGTCGGTCAAGTTAGCTGATAATGGAGGTGTTAAACTGTTTTGTGGTTTTTTAAGTAAAGTTTTGAAAGGAAAACGACCATCATCCTTCTCAGATCTTTTAGGTAGGTAGTTTGTTATGGAATATCAATTTCCAGTAGTAAGTAATCAGTCCCCTTTCGAAACTTGCATTTAAATTATTCAAAGTTTTAAATAGTTATTATAAAATTAGCCAAACTTTAAAAGAGTATAAATAATAGTCGTGAGTATACCTCGTTTTCTTTTAATGAGAAAAATATCGACAAAAAATTGTATTGTGTTAGCTAGTTATATTACGAAATGCGAAGTCTAAATTAATATGTAGCCCGTAATTTTTCAATCTAAAACCGGCAAAGGGTTAAACTCCTCACGCGTCATTATCAAGTGACAACTACAAGACAACAAATCGCGTAGCACACTCGCTTCCACGAAACGCCGCGCGACTGTGAACTCTATCCCTTAGTAATAAGCCTCTAGCCTACAACTAGGCAGTGTTGCTTATCACTGTCAAAGGCGTAAAACATCTGTCATTCGCTAACAAATGTGGACAGGAATTGATGCGGGCATGGACAGTGAAAAACGCGGAATAACGTCCGGCGTAGGTATATTTTTGACGCGCAGCTGTTGGCCGGCGTCTGCGCGGGCGCGCGTCGCGGCACAGATTAATTAGTGAATTAAACAAACGTCACAGAGTGATGCCAGCGCTCACCTGTCTTGGTGGCTGGTGTTGGCAGATTTAAGATGAACTACGTTTATAGATAGCGTTTTCCTATTACAGAGCTTAATCTGACATTTCGTTCAATTTCGAATTAAAGAAAAAAAATAATTTTCTGTCACAGCATATGTAATTGTACCCATCAAGCGAAATCAGTACTTAGTACTTTTGAGAGTGCTCGATAAATGAAAGATGAAGTTGAAACATTCAACGTAAAGTAGGTATTATGCTGCATAATGCACTATAGTAGTATAGTAGACATAGGTTATATATTATGTATATAACCTATACACATGTAGATAAATAACCTTAATTTAATATTGAAAATAAGAATTCAAAGCTTAACTTTGTTAATGCAATTCTACTAATATAAAAAGCATTTTTATGAACAATTTTTTATTAAAGAAATTTACTATGTAATTCTTCAGTAACGGTATGTTTACTACTATATTATTTCTAATGTCAAACTCGAATATATCTCTTCTCATCTTGGCTACGTATAACTTTGGAATCGTCATAGTATTTCAAAACGATTAGACCAAATCTTTGTATTAACCAACCAAGACACTTCATTACTGTTAGGAAATACTCTATGCTAATACATTTACAGTGGCATAATTTATGGAATCGTGACGAAACAGCGTCTGAATCCGACTTGATGTTTCGGCGACATAATAAATTTAAAAGGGATTACCGTTGACGAGGAAGTGTATTGGAGTAGTTCTGACGACTGATTGAAGCTGTGATATATCATAATATATCTGTCCTATATAATGTGTATATAGTGTCATAATATATATGCTATCGATTTTTATATATATAATGCTAGTCGCGCATCGCAGTTTTTATACATATAGACCTTCCTTTTAAATCACTTTATCTGATAAATGTAATTAATAGATACATTGGTTGCGTAGTTATAGCGTAAAATAGACCTTTTTACTTTAGATGTAAAATTAATGTTTGATTGACTATCTCATACATTTTAAACATGTTAAACAGAACGCCTTAAAGCTATTAATTCACGTATAGTCCTATAGCTATCACTTTAAAAAATACGCTCAAAAATCCATTTGTTCGTTAGCTCGTAACTCTAAACCATACAAGTCAGGCTAAAGCTTCCCACAATCGATAAATAGTAGAAAAGCGTCACGCATCATCTACACTTTAGCAACAATACAATCACTATTGTGCCAGCCAATAAACTATGAGTCTGAGATACGCGTCTGACATTTATGGCACTTTCTGACATATTTGTGATGCCCCAAGAACTATACATTCGTAGATTTATAGATTCCGAGCCATTTCTTCGAGCGGTCATCCTTTGAATGCTTTTTTTTCCTGTTTTTCTCCGCGTATGATTTACTGAGATCTGTTTGTGGTATAAAGTTTTTTATGCGTAATAAAATCGATTTGTTACAATCTTACATAGATAGGTGATTAAAAGATCTAGCTTCTTAAACTAGGAATATAAAATAGTTATTAAAATACATACATACATGGCTGACTTAAAAGCTTTTGAGGCTGTAAGTTTACGTATGAAACCAGTAATGTATTATAGGTATTACAATGTAGATACATGATATAAATTATTTTGGTATCTGTTTTATTTAATATTATTATTTTTTATCTAAAGTTTTTACACATTAATAAATAAAAAGGCGAAGACGATGTATGATGTATTGTTGTAGGTACCGACACTAAAAAATCTTTTTCTTTGTTAATAATAAATAATAAGGTGAATATTCTTTTTCCAATCTGAAGTCTTCGAAATATCAATTTTAACAAGAAATGAAAACAAAAAATGGCCACTATAATTTTGCTAAATTAAATCAGCTGACATCAAATTTCTTGGGTGGTATAAAAATAATATTCATTTAAATCGGTTTAATATTGTGTCATCGAAACACCTTCATATAACGATAAAGTATAATCGCGCGGAAAAGTTGAGAAATACGAAAATATTTATTTTTTAATGACGATTAAGCGGCGCCATTATTGATTTAACTGCGAAACGGAAACGCGTTTATTTGTTTTTAAAAAATATTATTTTCTCGATCGAGTCGATTCGCGCGTCGACCCGATATCGAATTGCTGTAATTATCGATCATATAATCAGTTTCTACAATATTAAACCGAAATATACGCTTTTTACAGCTCGCTCAATGTTTTTGGGCGAACATTGACGATTATTGCCACGATAAATGGTTTCAGAAGTATGAACAATATTTCGGTGTTTAAAATTCAGGTGTTTCACTTTCTCAGTCGTTATTTTATAAATTGAGGTATTTTTTTCGCTTTATAATTTGAAATATAAATTCACATCAAGAATATGCATACAAACATACTACACTCATAGCAATACTAAAATGCTTGTTGACTATTTTTTTTCGAACTTTAAAAAAGTGACTTTATATTGAAGCATTCCTTTTCCCGAAATAAATGCTTCATTAATGAGCTTTTATTTTTTAAATTAATTTTTATTTATTAATTTAAAACACATAAGAAAGATGCCTATATAGTTTATTTTTAACATTTTTAAAAATAATATTCCTTACGATCGATGTCGTTGCTAAAAGCTAGCTAGCCTATTTAAAGTAATACGTGTGTATTAGAATCTAATACCGATCAGACCAAAACCGATAACAGTTACAAACAGACACATAACCTCAAATACCCACGTCAGGGGCGACCATCAAATCGTTCCCATAAGTTTTCACCGACAACATAAAGTACAGTCAAGACAGAAAGTCATTAGCCGGCCGAGTGGTTTGACTTGATAATTATAAATAGGTACAATTAACGTTGATTTATACGCAGCCCGTCGGATTAAAGTCACCGATTAATAGTGACATCTGCGGCGATTGATCCTGCGACCTTTAGCTTTTCTCCGTGACTGTACTTATCGTTACTGCCTCGTTTATCAGATCGATAACTGATGTTTATTTCGACTGGATAGTACTGTGTTATTTATGGTTAACGTACAGCTTGATATTCTTAGAGTTTAATAGATGAACGTTGAGCTAAGATACGAATATCAAAGATATAAGAACAAATCTATATATTTTAATCTGTTTCTTAAAATAAAGATTTGTTTATATAAATATGTATTTACCTCCTAGACTAATGATTTTGTAGAAGCTGAAATTTATTAAATTATATATATATATGTGTGTATTTAGAAATTACTTAAAGTAATTTCTGCCAAGCAAGTACCGGAAAATAATTCTTGAGTTCCTACTCAATAAAAATATTAGTCAGAAAATAGGTACTAGGCAGGTGACGCTTAGAGGGTGCAATTTAAGTTAAATTGAATTTATTTCTATTTGTAAAATGTTTTTATTTATAAGGAATTTTAAATAAAAATTTACATGCTGCTCAGTTATTTCCGTTGTACGCGCGAACAGACATTCATTTCAAACGTCAGGTTTTATACTAAATATGGCTATGCAGGTGTTCAAATGCGGCTTATTATAGAAATATACATACCTCGAATGTACGTGACACCTAATTTGTATATTTTAAGACAAAATAAACTGGCAAAATGCAAAAACTGTCTCCGAGGTCGGTGCGACGCGGTCGCGGATTAAACGCGAAGGAACAGAAGTGAAATGGAGTCGCCTTTTTAATGGTGTAAGGAAAAAATTATGTAATTTTATCTATTAAAAATATTTTGATTGAAAAATTATGCTGTTACTTTTCAAGTTTTGTCATACAATTGGTATATACGTATAATAAGGATACCTACATATAGTGATAGCTTTATTGCACTCGGCTACATAGTAACTCTTAAATCGTCTTAATACTACAGAACAATCATATAACATCGGTTTTATTTAAACCATTTGATAATCTGTGTCATTTGTTCTTTCGAAATAAATAGCTACCAATGGCAATTAAAACCCACAACAATATCATAGATTAAAAAATTGATACACATAAAAGGGTCATTGACCTTTGATCTTTAAGTAACAATATTCCAAATACATAAAACTAATAAATTAAAATATCTCCATACATTTAATCTACGGTCTCCGACCGTGTCATAGTGTCTTCACGTTTAAGCAATGCAAACGTCTGTTCGCGACTGTACCTGTACGTTCGACACTATCTGCCCCCGTATATTAATGTACGCGAATGTACTTATAGGACGTACTTTATTCATATGTCATAATGTCCATTATTTCATTGCGATGCAATAACTTTCGTGCGTAACTGTACCTTGAGTTCATGGAGCTTATAACTGTATGAACATAATAATTTTATTTTAAAGTAAGAAGTGTATTAATGAAATCTCAATTGTATGGTGTTAGTTAAGTTTCAGCTGATTTCGTATAATGGAACAAACAAATGTATAAAATTTAATAATACTTCTTACACAAAAATTTATATGAAATATATTTTTCTTTAACTAGGAGAAGAAACGACTAAGGGCCTGGCCTGGACTCTTCCTGGCCTGTCAGTATATGTACTACATTTATTTATAAAAAATAATAACCAATTTTCTAAGTTCCCATAATTCGCGTAGAAATTGATATGGCTTATTTCAAACATCGTGACGTCACATAATTTAATTTTTATCATATTTGGTTGAAAATTGTGAACAGAACATATCTATGATATTTCTCGGTATTATTTATATCAAAAATCCGAACACAAAGGGCTTACCATTCAATAGTGTCTTGCACAAGCCTTTGAGTTGACAAGATTGTGCATCGCCCTGTCGGCGACACGATGTGTTAAGATCTATGTACGGGACATAGGTCAATATCGCTGAAACTATTGCATTTAATACATCTGTTTGGGAATTCGAATTTGGAACATCTGTAATGGCCAGTACGAACACATTATGTCAAATGGTTCAAATTTAAATGTCAAACGTTCGTTAACAGATAAAAAATAAAATGAGTGTCGTGAAATAAAAGTTGTACATATGTTTGGAATGTCTATAATGGCCGGTAAGAATAACAATGCGTGAATTTCGTATCTAGAACATAAATAGACGAGGTTGGTGAATTCATTGTAAATTCAAATTTGGAATTTTTGTAGATTGTAATGGCCAGTAAGAAAATATTCTAAATGTTTTAGTCAGTGTCTAAAACATTGGTCTTTGTCGGTGAAGAAACCACTAGATCTGTATAGAAATTCAAACTTGTAATTATATCTATAAAAGGCCAGTACGTATATTGACATTATGTCAATTACGTGAATATGAGTTTAGAAATTCAAAATTCGTTGCGTTTGGTATTATAACAACAAATAACTTTTAGTCCACTGTTTATTTTAATTTTACCAACCAGTCTTATTTTTAAAGTTCACGTCTGCGACGGTGTATTTTTGCCGCGCATCAATAAGTAATGACCACGGTCAACTTTGAGAGCCGATGTGTGTTGATCGTGTGTGTGTCTTGTTCGACAAACAGGGCCCTACTGTTTGTTACAGTTCCAAATTTGAATTCTTATTTTTTAAATATATCTGGAAAATGGCCAGTATGGGCATATTAAGACCTCATTGGTTAAAATACATTTGTATTATAATTAATGCCGAAAAGGGTTATTGCCCTCTAATTAAATCAATATAAAGATTATTGCTAGTTAAAAATATAAATTCTATGAATTCCACTTTAATGAACGATTAGAAATACCTACGTTAAATTATTTATCGTTTCAATAATTAATTATTTATCTCAAAATGTAAAAGCCTGTCGTAGGAAAGTATTTTTTAATACTAGGTAGTAAATGACTGACAATTTAAATAAAATATTGTCAAGTTTTGACAGGTCGTTCACCACCACTACATAATGTTACCATTGATATTAATTGGACATTTCTATATATTAATTTATTTAAATTTAGTGTAATAGTATTGTAGGCATTTCATTACCATACGAGATAGGCATCTGACGTTGACTGGAATTTGACCCCGTTAAAAATGTATATGTTTGTAAACGATGTATTTTATTTGATGGAATTTGGTAACAAATGTTTAATTAGCATGCTAATGGCATGGAATTGTTTTATATAATTAAGATGATTGGGGTCAAGTTTGGTAGCTTGTTCTATAGACTTATTCGGAAGGCATAGTTGAAAGTTTTATTTTATGGTAGATTATGGTAGAAGCGGTCTGATTCTCGATAAAAATAAATACTTTATTTGGTTAAGTATCTCGATTATAATTATGACGCAAGCTGTTATTTGAAATTGGAAAAATAATATTTTAATATCGAATAGAAAAAAACTTTTGTTTTTTTTTTAATTAGCGTTCTGTATTCAAACAGAGTTGTCATTTTTTTTCTTAAGCGATTAGTTGTCGAAACGTTTTCGACTTCTTCAAACAATAATAAGGTTCTACATATCAAGTTCGAAATCGGGTTACTAAAATAACTAGCCCAGACGTCGTCTACATTGTGACATGGAAATTTCTAGAATAAAACCTAGTTAATTTTGAAGATTAGGTATCTAACTAAGTTTTATTTTAAAAATTTAAGTAGTTTAAGTATAATAATTATTAAATACTTAAGTTTTGTGTATTCTTGAGTGAATAAGCATAAACAAACTTGAGTCATACAACCTTTTCTAGTAAATCAATTTTTAGAAATGGTGTCTTGTACATATGATAGCAGTGGAGACTTTTTTTTCTTACTTGCCCACTTTTACTACGTTTTTGTCACATATAGTTTAATTTTTAACCGACTTCAAAAAAGGAAGAGGTGTCTCAATTTCACATGTACTTTTTTCTCCTTTTTAAAGGCGTATATTTGCTACGCTTTTCTCTTTGTGTTTAGCCATAGGCCGAGCTGGTCGACTACTATAAGACAAGCCTCTTACTCAATCGCCTACACTAACATTAGCCTATCATTTTAAGCTCAAAAAACAATAATAGAAGTTAGATCCAAATCAACGTTAGCCCAATTTTCTCCGAGTCGTTAAAAAAGTTAGCCAACATTGTTAACTCGTAAAATCAGTTTATGGCCCATTAACATTTAGTAATATGATATATTTTGTAAGCATTGGTTATGTTGTGATCAGACGGTGCGATACCTCTTATCGGCTATATAAATTAACTCCCACGTTAGTTATTAAAAATATCGATACCTATCGACAATTTTTTTATAGTAATTATTGTAGAATACGATACTTTAAGGACCTAAATATTTATACTAATATTATAAAGAAGTAAAGTGTGTTTGTTAAATTGTATGGGGTAATCTCGGGATATAGTGAGCCGATTAAAAAATTCTTTCACTAATAGAATGCCACATTATTGCTGAGTGTCATAGGCTATATAAAAAACCGAAAAGGATAATTAACATTATGCCCAACGAAATGGGCACGGGTTAGCTGACTTGTATTATAAAAGTGATTTCGAACGTATCTTATTGAAGGTTCAAAGTTTTACTGACGCTTGAAGGTTCAATTATTTGACTGTGATCTCTCTGATTTTCTCAAATAAAAAAAATGCATGTAATATGGGCTGCATTCATAAGATTAATTTTATGTATGGGAGATTTCTGTTTTAACCAAGTTTTTAAATTCAATCAGAGTCAACTTAATATGTAATTATTACAAAAGAAATATCTTTTAAACACAACACAGCACAACATGAAAATGAAAATAATACACTAGGTTTATAAACTCGGTACCTACAATGCAAACTGTATAAAAATATTAATGCTAATATTAAAATCCCGTCATAAATTATGCGATTACACAAACATGTCATTGGTTTATTAGAACTTAATTAAAATATATAAAACGACCATAAAACAGCCGATCGGTGTTACTTCGCCTCTTGAAAACCAATCAAATCAGAATTACGTATCGTCGTAAAATAAAATCAATCGTTGAAACGTCTTAATAAAGTATTAAATAGTGATTTTTGAGTCTTTATCGACCGGAGTCATTAATTTTTGGCTATTCTATTAATGTATTGGTCTATAAAGACATAAAATAAATGTCAATTTGATCTAATTTACTGATAGACGGGACAATAAAATGACATAGAATCGATTGGTTTTGATTATGTATTTGGTTATTAAATTTTTTATGCAAAGATCGCGAATAAAATATTTATTTTGACTGTTGCTGATTTTATTTCTTTAGAAGTATTTTGTTGTAATAATAACTTTATAATTTGTTGTGTGAAATTTAATCAAATTCATAGGATTAAGGTTATTTTAACCAATTATAATATCAACAGTTAACAAATAAAGACTTATTACAATATTATACTCTCAGTGTACAATGCATTTGTCTTGCTTAAAGTTTTTTAGACTATTACCTACTATTTATTAATTAATTTCTTTTTTATTTCAGGTATGCCATATAAGAAAATTTCGTAAGTAATTTAAGTGCAAGTGAAAATAGACATGGTGAATATTACTTATAACAACAAGGAACGAAATAAAAATAACTTTTTTTCATAAATTTCGTTGTTTGAGTAAATTAAGAAACAACGCAGAACTATTTAAAATATATATATATTTAAATCGATATAAAGTGTCCCTTCACTTGGCCTTACAAATACTAAGTAGGTACAAAAGAGACTTTAGAGTTTCTTTCTTCTCTTTGTTAATATAAACTAAAAATGAGGACTAAACTGTAGTAATAGTATCAACACCTTCACCATCAGCTTTCGCCGTGATGGTAACTACCACCTGACCGCTTTCCACACGAATCTACTTACAACATTAGTATTTAAGTTAATCATATATGAGTGCATAGAATAATAACGCCCAGAACCACAGTACGTAAAGTGAATCCAATTTAAACTAGACAATTTTGTCTTCTTACATAGATCGACGCCGTGGTACATCAGAATTCATATGATCGTAGATTCCAATTATTACACATTTATAGGGTAAATGTCTTATAGCAGCAACATTGTCGGTGGGCTTGTGTTCGTGTCCATGAGTATAAGAACGTGGTTTTTGCACATACATATGTACTGTTTTAGCTTTATTTACGGCGGGCCATTTATTAATGAACTATCAGTCTATGTATGGAGTATCCATACTAATATTATAAATGTGAAAGTGTGTTTGTTTGTCCTTCCTTCACACCGTAGCTAAGCAATCAATCGACCTGATTTTTGGCATACAGTTAATTGAAAAGATGGAGAGTAACATAGGCTACTTTTTAACTAGAAAAAAAGGTCATAAGCGGGGAAGGGAGGGGTCAAAGTTTATATGAAAGTCCACGCGGACGGAGTCGCGGGCAACAGCTAGTAGTCTATATATATACGTCTGTACTTGAGTGGACTATAATATGTCAATGCATTATATGAGAGCTTGAGTACATAAGTGTAATATCTACTAATATTTTCATAAAAACCAACCCTACGAACCACCTCACACGCACACTATGACCACCCCAACGAATTAACGACTTTTTAAGTTCAACGTAAAAACTGAGTGAAGGCACATCAAAGGCGCCGACGTTTAAGTGTCATTAAGCGACAGATAAGGCTCTGTTGTGTTTTAACTTAATATCGCTATAAAAGTGTTATGGCCGTCTAAATATTTCTGCTTCGAACTATTAACAATCGTTTTATTGAGCCTATTTAATACTATGCTCTCTTAAATAGATTTTATAGGTTATAAATTGTTAGAAATATATATTTTTGCAACTGTCAGTTATATTTGTGTACTTTAATTTTCGTTATCTAATACGCTTCAACTGCAATCATAAGAAAGAAAAGTTTGTTGGTTTGTAAGGCGTCAATCTCCGGAAGTAGTGAACAATTTTAAAACCATGTACTAAAAATGGGTCTACTATGTAGAAAGCTCCGAATGTCATACGTTATATTGTGATATGATATTAATTCAAGAAACATGAAAAAATGGTTTAAAGGATCAGGTCTCACCTAGTATAGTGCAAACTTTCTCTTTAACTATTGCACAAGTTATTCTCTTTATCAATGTCATAATAATAACAAAAACACATTTATATCAAATATAAAATAAGCTTGAAAGTAAGTCTGTACGGGTATGCGTTCTATCATCAATGCACTGGTACTAGAAACCAATAAAATATATATAGTTATTCACACATCCAATACCGATACACCGTCCATCTTTACAACACATCAACATAGACACGCGATCAATAGTCACGCATACATACACGCGTGTGCGTTCGTACACACACGCATAGCATCCACGCACACATGCGCAAACGCACAAATCATTCAAAACGCTCATAAATAAGTCTACGAAAGACATTAATCATTGAAAGGTCCAGAAGGCCGCGGCTCCTATTGGCCGGATGAGAGAACAATTATTTAAATCCCGCGCCCTGATTGGCCGGCTGACGGTGATGGATTCCCACTCGCGCGCAGGTTGCGCATGTAATTCGCGTTTTTGTGGACTTTTTTGTTGACCAGCAATTTGTTTAAACCAATACAAGTTAAAGTAAGGTGTAACATATTATTAAGTTCGGGTAAAAACTTGTACACTTAATTTCAAAATTGTAGTAATGAAGGTAATGTTTCACAGTGTACATTTTAATCGAAGTAATTGGATAATACTTAATTATTCATGAGAATAATTCTGGATCCTTATTAACTAGCGCCATCTAGTGCCATGCTTTTGTAAGTTTGTGTTAAAAACGGTTTATTAAATTTATATTTTTTTTTATTAAGTACATCATCATAAAACCAATATCGCTAAACCAGATTCAGATCCTAGAAAACGCAAACGAATTTTACAGTTCGGAATGGAACCTAAAACCTTTGACACACAAGGCCTTAGTTACTACCACTTCACCATGCAGTCATCAAAGATCTTCGAATAACTTTAAACAATGCTTTTTATAAAATAGATCGAGCTTCACCATCTATTTAGTCCGAGGCAGAATGTTAAACGTTAATTATGATCTAATCGACCACGCAATCGAGTGGTTTAATGAGGCCTGTAGGGTTACCACTGACGCCAAGTTGCCAAGTTAATAAGACTAACCAGAGCTTTAATGTATTATATTAATAAAGTTTACTGTATTATGGTGAAATGTCTCAGTTTAATCTCGAAACTTACTTTCGATATCTTATTTATTAGATAATAGATTTGTTCTGTGGCATATCACGTAGTAATAGTAAAATCCCTAGTGTTAATCCAGTGTATAGACTAATTCGTGCCAAATTTCAACCAAATCTATTTAGAAGGACTTCGATAGCATCAATACGTCCAAGCCATTCATATTATAAAATTAATTAATGTATTTACTACTATATATTTTTATCATTTAAGTTTTGAAGTTACGTAAAAGGTTTTCAGATCTACCTCTATATAAGATTAATCATACAATTCATTGCCTTTGAACCAATGATTTTATAACAACACTCACATAAATAAGATATAACAAAAACGTCACTTTAAATTGATTCTAGCAAGAACACACCCCACAACATAATTTATTTAACAAAAAACTCTCAATTAAAGCGGCGGCCCTAGCCGACCGGCGTCGCACATAAATCTGTCAGGCTGCGCGGGCGCATAAAGCACGCATCTTGATCGAGAACAGGGGCGCTTTGCCCTTCCTTTTCTGATCTCCTTCACGATTTAAGTAAGACTATTTTTATGCTGTTGACGGCTTAACTAGTTTTTTAATACCTGTAGTGCTAATTAATACAAAAACCGTTTGATGAAATGTAAATTGTAACACTATTATCGATTACAGTATATGAACCTTTTGTGAAAAAGTTTGCGAAACATTGTACTTAAAAAAATATACCATTATGAGTTATCAAAATTAAGACCTATACTTACCATCAGATCTCGCATGGATACGAGATTTAACCTTTTAATATATAAAAAGCCTTAATTTTAAAAGGCTATTTTTTATATTATGTATAAAAATATATCTCAAAATTTATTGAACCTCTTTATAAGACGTAAAATTTTATCAAAACTAAACAAAAATCACGGCAGCTTTCACATTCCATTTTATCAGTGAAATAAAGTATAATCTTTCACTGCCGGCTTCCCAATAAAGGTGGCTTGTATGTCTATCTCTGCGTAACATGGGAATGGCTTGGCTTCGTATCTCAAATCTTAACGCTCTCGTCTGCATACAGATTACAGATATATGAGGCATTCGTTTTGTTCTTACGGCTTATGTTTCTAATAACCATATTAGGGAAACATAACTCACTATATGATAAGCAGTCAAGTAACTTAAGAAAGAGGCTGATTTTTTTATTATAGCAATAAGTAATATCCTTGCTTGGTGATTATTAAAACCCTTCGCCCATAGTCATTCAAAAGACTTCTAAAGTGGAATACAAAAATATCTTATGTAAAGAAATAAAATTACTTGCCATGGGGTGTTACCATCTCGTTTTGACCTCTTACAGCCTTACTTTATACCGTTATCACCTAATAAGTCTTTGTTTTGACCTTTTTTTGTTAAAAAACAAAAATATGTCTCTTAATACAACCATTTTACACAAGTAAAATTATTTCACTCATCACTAACCAAATCTATTATAATCAAATTCAACTGAACAAGAAACGCATATAAAGTAATGCCTAATCACAAAAAAATCTAATCACAGACGTTTCTCATGCATCCGACTGATCCCATCCACCCACAGTACCATTAAATACTTGATTTACAGCCGAATATGAAATTAACTATCATGTTTTAAATTACAAAATATCATTCTCGTAATATATTAGGGACTGTCCGTCCGTGATTTATACGGAGCCTGACCCCGTGAGTTGACGTGGATTGAATTCAACTCTAACAATTATGAGGTCTTGACATGCGATTTGGTTTTAGTACTAATGGAGGATCTAAGTCTAGACTGAACGATACAAAGGTTATTTAAGATTTTATTGTTAGTTACTGTCTATTTAGTTTTAATTGTCTATCTATCCGTTTTTTAATCAAGTAATATATCTTTCAATGCTCTAACTGGCTTAAAGAAATCTGGGCATTTTTTCAACTATATTTAGCTCTAACTAATACAAATGAAAATTTTGGAACATCTTGTACCTATTGTTTTACTCTAAGATCTAAACAAAATGATTAATTCAATATTTTGGATAAAATTTTAGATTTCCAAATTAATATGATACCTTAATTAAAGATCAGGATAATCAAAGGTAAAAATAAAATACTAGGTAATGATTATATATTAATTATGAGTAGGGGGATTTTAATGACAGGTCTGTCCTATCCGAGTCGACAACTAAAAATAACAATTTTAAATTTATGATATTATACAACACCGACGATTTCAATTAAATTAACATCCGATGACCAAATATTACATTTGACGGCGATTAATGACCCTCATTAATTAATGGTCGTTCGTATTCGTTTATTTACGTTTATTCCACAGGCCACAGTTCATGTAAATTTGATTGTCGTATTAACGACAATAAACGCTGGCAACGACCTAATACAACGATTCTATTTCGTATCTAATGCTATTTTAGTTAATGGGACTGTCCGCGCGTTATGTTTATTGTAGTCACCCTATTGTCCTGTTATGAAATAGTTTAAATGTCATCATAGGTGCGGGAACTATGTAGTTACGAGTACTAGCATGGGTTGTAATTGTTAGGTGCTTGGTGAGTTTTAATTTGTTTTTATTTTTCCAATATTTGAAGGAAAACCTCAGTTTTATGTGTCATGTTTGTTATTAAGTATGTATTGAGTATGGTTGCAGCCGTGGCCGCGATACAAAGCTAGGTTAGTAAAAGCTTATAATTAAAAAACGCTGACAAATTTTTATTTCAGACAATTTATGTTAAGAATCAGAAAATCAAACAGCTTCTTTCTAAAAAGAAAAAACGTGTAAAGAAAACTAAATGGCATACCTAACTTATAAAAAAAAAACTCGTCGATCTTTGAATCAACTACATCTACTGCTATTTTAAAAACCCTTTACGAATATAAAAGAAACGTTATTTGTTAATCTTTGGTTCGTATTGACACGTAAGGCCGGCAACACACTCGTGACATCGCGAGTGCTCATGGGCGGCGCTGATCACTTAACATCAGGTGACGCGCTTGCTCGTTTGCCCCCTATTATATAAAAAAAAAAATACCGAAAATACTGAGAACAAGCACACAGCTAGTGATTTATAATCACCTGCTCCAAATATGTGTTGCTAGGCGTGGCTCCTCAAATTTACAACACAAAATTCATCACACAACTTTAGAACTATAATAAAGCATTATTAATATCGGCACAAATCGAATGACATAATATTGATTTGTATCCGCAGATGAGGTCATCTTAATTAATTCCCGCCATTATTTATCATCTGTCATTTTTATTACAGACTATAAATTTGCCACAGATGATGTATTGTCCGCGTTTAATTGCATCTATTGGTCTATGTAAATGTTTTGGCGGGATGATTGGCTATCAATGTTTATTTATAGTGCAAAATATTGATATTAATAAAAAGTATATTTCTTTATTGCGTAGAATATCCAATGCGTAATAAGAGATCAATTTTTCAAAAGTAACATAATAATTTTAGAACAAATCTACTTTCGACAATTAATATGTATTAGCTTTCACACATCATCTGTACTAAATTCTTAAGATGTTATTCCTTACTGCCTCAATTTTAATTGTTATTCAACAATTTGATTATCATAAACACGATCGTAGCCCGAAAACTTAAAAACCAAAAAGCAATCTTTTCACCCAATTAAATTGTTACTCCAGTTTCGTAGAAATATTTAAACCGTACCAGCTCGTCATGTTTCTAAGTACCGATTTCTATGTAAATAAAATATCCGATACATTTTCGATACTCGAACCGGCTACCGTCGTCATTCGGATGTTAATTTTACGGGCAACGCCGGGTGATGGATATCTTAATAGCATATAGTTATCACTGATACTATCTGCTTCTGTTTAAGAGGTGCGTTTCGTTGCGGGTACTAGGAGTACATGAAGTGTATGGAGCTTGGTACATAAGTTGACCACAAAAACACCTTTTATAATAATAACACTAAATGTTCCCAAACATTCTTAATGTTTATCTAATCAATATAAAAACAATTATTTGACTCGATTTTAATTAAGAAAGTAGGAATGATGGATGTCTCACAAAAAATACTACCTATTTAGGTAGTTTAACCAAATCAAAATCGATTTTGCACATAAGAAGATTTGTAGCCTGGACAAACATATAAGTGTCCTTATTATTATCGTATTACTGGTGTTGCCACAGCAATGGGAACTATGCAAGTAAAACCGCGGAACACAGTTAATACAGTATAGAACTTCATACATAATGAACAAAATTACTGAAAACTAGTTACAACCCGGCCGATAACAATCGTATTCCAAAAACATGTACAACGTTCAGAACCGCAGTCATTCACAAATCGTCCGCGCTGGATAACCAAAGAATAAACAAGAAACAGAGCCGGCTGTTTTCCCTACGACGCTGGTACCAGCTAAATTCCCGGCGCCGTAATCCCGTTCCGCTCGCTAACTCTGTACGTTTTAAACGTTTCCTTTATAGCGGTTCTCACTCAGGCCGATTGGTCGCGCTCTAGCGCAGGAAATTGTCTATAATAAGTAACGACTAATGGCGGAATTGTGCAGTTTTCTTATCCCCAATTCCTCTGGAGTGACTTTAAATTTTGATGCCCGCGTCTGTTCTAGTTTCCGATTGGCTAAAAGGATTGTTTGTTTGGGAAAGACAAAGGTTCTCGAGAGTTCGGTTTGTTTTTCGTTTGATTGTTTTTAATTAGATATTTCGATAATAATACGATAGTGGTGAAAGGTTCGGTACTAAAAAAGGTCGCAAGCTGCAGTCGATAATTTGTTACATCCACCAAAGTCATTACATTATACGAAATCACATTGCGATGGTCATGCCAAAAAAAGGTTTAAAGGTATATGCCAATAACGGTAGGTTGAGTGATTCCATGAGTCAAAACCCGAGCGCAGCCAGAATGGGCCTTAAATTTACTGAATTTTAAACTGTTGTATTTGTATGAAACAAGATAACAAATTTTGAAGTTCTGCAATTCTCTAAGATGCAAGGATATCTAAAACGCGAAGCCGTTTAAGCATTGTCATGTCTGTGCTCTTTGGCGTGTTATGGCAGTTTTCACTCGCCGTGAACAGAGTGCAATACCTTGTTTGGCGGTAACGGCGTTATTTTGTTAAGTGGCCATTTTTGTAATGTCTTGCTGTGAGGCTACTGTGCTACGACAAGAGTTAAGTGCTACTTACCATAGCTTGACTCTCTTGCTATGAAATATGTTCAATCATTTATTATTATGTGACACAAATTATTTTTCAAGAAAACAGTCATTTAAGTCGTACTTAAATTTGATTAGCGTTTATATTTAAAGTCGAAAACAAACATAAGTTTTATTTAAAAAAAAACTTAACAGATTATAATAATACCTATATCTAGACGTATGTATAGTCTTATACAATAGCGATATCAACTGAATAAGAATCTTTTAAACAATAAAAATATTTCCAGCCAGTCACCAAATCACCGAGCTCCTATAAATTTATTAATGCTTAGTAAAAATTAAGAAACATAAACATGTCGGCTTTCTTTACGGCTAGCTCAAGCCGCCGTACAATACCCATAAAAATGTCACTCCACCCTCCAGCGAATACGGTTCACAATCGCTCAATTCCTTTGCAAAATATTATTGATATGACAATACAAAAATGGTGCGTCAGCTCTCCCCTTGTTCCCCTCGAGATAGAGTTCAAAATCGCTTGCCTCAGATGAGATCAGCGTTGCAAGGGCCGCGTAATGCGACAGTTTGTAAGCATGAGCTTTTGGGAGGGGGGGGGCAGCTGTTTGTACCTGAAGGTCGTTGACTTTAATAATATATTTATCTATCTAGTCTCATCTCTTTTGGAGGATTGTTTTTGTTTTGCTAATACTAGGTTATACCATTGAAGTAAATTTGAAGCAACCTTAAGCATTTTGAGGGTACCCCTATTTACGTTTTCTCTAGATTTTGGTTACATTACCATATTAAAGTTATACCTGATGAAATTGTAAAGGTTTTTATTAACTAGTTTCTCTTAGATACCGTGTTCTACTTTACACCACGATATTGCTTAACATCAGGTGAGCGGTGGTCAATCGTTAGTATGCTTTTCAAACTCGTAAATAGATAGACTTGAAGTTTCAATACCTAGGTACATACGGTCTGTGAGTTTATGGTGTTTCATAGAATAGATACTTTTAAGAGAATCACTACGGAGTATAAAACAAAGTCGCTTTCTATGTATGCTTAAATCTTTAAACTAGGCAAGCGATTCTCATGAGGGTTTTTTTATAAATAGACTGATTCAAGGAAGGTTTATACGTATATTATATGCAAGCGAAGCCGGGGCAAGTCGCTAGTTAGTAGTATTAAACCACCAAAAGACCACCACATAATAGGTACCACCAAGATACACATTTAACGACACGTAAAATAAGTATATCAATAACAAATACCTGTCCAGAAAATTATCGATGACGCAATTACAAGAAACAGCCAATCGTCGAAATCCAATCGAGATAAATAAACAGAAAGAACCGTCTCATTAAGCGCAGACACTGATTGGAGACTCAAGTCCAAAAATCTAACTAAGTTTCGTCCAGGCGATGAGGGATCACTACATTCCACATTCTGATCACGTTGCTTCGTTCCTAATTAAAAATCGAGCGATTTTTGCGCGACCGACCCCCTCCTCCCCCTGATAATCGTGTAGGGGGTGACCCCCCTCAAAATGCTCGCTAATTAGAGAGAATAATAAAGTTTCCGTGCTAAATGAATAATTCAATTCTAATGCCAGGTTTTGAGTGCTCATAAGATCTGCGTCTTAATTGTATCTTTTGGGATTTATGTCTTCAATGGACAATTGAAGTTTCTGTGAAGTGAATTTTCGAAACAAAGAATTACTCTCTTAATAATAATCTCTTAATAATCAAGGTAAAACTTTTCAAAGACAAGAGGATGGTAAAAGAAATATTACTATTAAAATATTAGATGCAGGTTTTACCTAAGGCAACGAGGCAAAGTTAGCTATTGACACGTATTATATAGATTAAATCTTAATATATATACCTATATTTCCTATCAAGTTGTTTGTCCGCAATTGATTCTTAAACTACTCCACCAATTTTTAATTAAATTTGAACACCGTGTGACGTTTGATCCAACTTAAAAGATAGCTTATATAATAATATATGCGAGCGAAGCCGGAGTGAGTCGTTAGTATTTTTCATATAGTAGCAAGGCCCCAAGCCGAGGGTTCAAGATCATTCGAAGCTAGTAACTTTACCTTACCCGTTACACAATGGAGCATATTCGAACACAAGTACCATATACCCGTAATTACGTACTCGCACGACCCCGTTTGAGTCTCGCAGCTAATTTCCAGGCCTGTCCTCAAAGGCTGTCAGTCACTCACACAAACTAAAAATAAACAATGTTTCTTTGCCAGCACTTGCTTTGAGGCGATTTTAATTCGGTTATTTTGTTGCTGGTAAATTGCAAGTGTGTTCCCGAATTAAGGGTCGCGTTTCGTTGATGCGCTGATGCTAGTCTGAATTATAATAACATTATAGTTACACTACTAGATATAATAGAGGATTCTCGAAGAGCGTTGAGCCTAATTACTTATGCTGGTTCATCAATGTAACTGGTGCAAGACATTTATAATTATGTAGAAGAAGCGATCCAGTTCCTTCAAAACAAGAACTAACTGGTATCGACATGTGGTCAAGTGTTCGCCTATCACGCAGTAAAAAAAAGTATATAGACGAAGTAGACTTAATTATAAGTTCTTAAAATAATGTAAACAAGGAAGATAGACTCATGACGGAGAAGAGAAAAATACATGGGAAGGGATATATTTGTATGAAAGATATTCAAGGACATGTCTACCAAAATTTTCTGCAAGTCCTACTGCTTTTCTATGAGTGCTGGTCCTACCCTAAAATAAACCAACACATTTTGGCCTAAGAGCGTCTACAGCAAATAGTGAACAGATCCTTTGCTTACCCTCACCTATTGCTACACCATTCATTCATTCTTTAAAGTAAGTCTAGGTTATAAAATCGCTACCGCCTGTACAAGGAGCTAGCCTAAAATCTGGCGAGGTCTGGCCACGTCAGGCGATCGCAAAGGCGATGTGATGTTGCTCTTAGTTAAAAGGCTTATAATTTTTCTGTATAACTGGCTTATTGTATCAAAGCGAACTCGTTATTCTATTCCGATTGAGCTCAGCTTAGTTAATGCGGTTTAATTCCTTTGCTCTTTGGTAGATGATCGTTCTGAAATGGGCGTTTTTTGGAAATTTGGAGGTTGGCTTTTTGAAACTTTTTTATTCTATATTTTGCAAGCTCGTGTATTGTTTCCTATAGTCTAATCCAAGCACATTAGGATTGAGTTGAATTAATTATATTTTGTTTTAGTAGCACCAAAGATAAAATGACAACTTTGTAAAAATACTTAATTTAATATTACCTACACAAAGTAAAGGTAGTATGTGTGAGGTTAAAATCGGTCTTTAAAATGTTTCATAAATAAAAAGTTGCTTTACCCATGTAAAACCGCGGGGCACAGCTAGTAATTAATAAGACGCAACAATTCGTCAAGGCCCGGACGGCGACAAATAGGGTGACGTCACGGCGCGGTAATCAGAGGACATATTTCACCCCACGAGACGGGCATCCATCATCTTACGTCTTTTACCGTTGCTATTGGCTTAGACAACGTGTAATTATTAGCACTAATTCGTTCATCACGGCTATAGATTAGACAGGTCTTAAGTAGGACCTTAGAAAGAGACCAGGTGCTAATTTCGGGCTTAATAGAGAATCTTTCACATGATATAAAGACAGGTAATCAAAGTATTTTAAATAAAAAAAATCTATAAAGAATTGTCACTAAATGAAATTTCCAAACAACAAAACAAAAACCTGATTTTATTTTACATAGAATATATGCACAAGTCTATCTCTCACTTGGTCAGTATTTTAAAAAACCTTACATTCATTCGAATCACAGAAGACTCAGGTCTAAGTAAATTAGTTAATCTAACGCAAGAAATAATGACGTAACCAATATCATTATTCCCGTTGATAGCACTAACATGCCACTAATCACTCGCCCTGGCTGCCATTCGTCACCGTCCTACCGACATCAATCACCAGCCTGCACCTCCCCCGACCTTATCTCATACACATAAGGTTCAATTTCGCTAATCAAACTGACTTAATAAATTTGTCTTCCAAAAGTCCAGTATAACTTGAGCTGCTTCCACATTCTTAATTCCAAGTAAAACTGACGCTCGCATTATTTCGCTGCTCATGTGTGGGGTCAGTCGAAGCTGGTCGGTTCGATCATACGTCAAGAAATGTTATCGGCGAGTCTTAATTGAAGATAATAAGGGGGGACATGTGTCTTTGTCGCATTTTATGGGGTGAGTGGATGTTACTTTTTAAGATATGCTATTAATTTATGTCAATCGAGTGTTCGTGTTGGACGAGGACGCGTTTTGGATTTATTTTTACGTTTGGTTTTAAAACGGTGTTCGGTGGAATATTGCGTTGCGTTTTGTGAGACGGGTTTTTTATTTGATTTACTTACGTGGCTATCAAAATTAAATTACATGCCAATGACAATGTATAAAACAAAGCCCTTTTGTCTGTCCCTATGAATACTTAAATCTTTCAAACTACATATTTTCATGCAATTTTATCAGACAGAGTGATTCAAGAGGAAGGTTTATGGGTATAATACATGCATAAATGCAAGTAAAACCGCGGGGCTGGCTAGTTATATAAACAGTACACAGAAGAAAGTAGAGTTCGTTTTCGACAACATTAAGTTTAAACATGATTTTCTATGAATTTTCAAATTATGAGAAACACCAATTGAACTAATGAAATATTGTAGTGTTAAAACGTTTTATTTCGTACTCTGCACGTTGAACCAAATAATGAATATTTTAAAAATAATAATATTAAAATCATAAATATAATTAATCGTCCCCTAGATGGTCTGGAAGCAAGTTGCAAGACAGTTAAATCGACATTGTTACGATCGCTCACCTGCCCGGGCGGGTAATATCAATCCATTGCGGGAACGATCCCCTCCCACTGGGGGGTTATTCTTGAAGTCAGCTGGTCAGTCATACCTACGTGCTTATGCTAGATATCCTGTTTCAAGCTTTAAAAGTGTCTGTGCATATATGTGAAACAAGTCAAAAAACATTGTCAAAATGTTCATGCGGTTTTCGCTGGGTATCAATCCACTACGGGCTATGTACCCTTTTCAATGTGGGGGTTATATCTTGAAGTCAGCTGGTCAGTCATACCTACGTGCTTATGCTAGATATCCTGCAGTTTCGAGCTTTAAAAGTGTCTGTGCATATATGTGAAACAAGTCAAAAAACATTGTCAAAATGTTCATGCGGTTTTCGCTGGGTATCAATCCACTACGGGTTATGTACCCTTCTCAATGTGGGGGCTCATATGTTGGAGTGAGCTGGTCAGTCATACCTACAAGCTTATTAAACCTCCCTGCAATTTCAAGCTTTAATAGTGTGTATGCACTATGTGTAACAAGGAAAACTATTGTCAAAGTTTTCATGTGGTTTCCTATCCATTGCGGGTTATCTCATTGTGGGTCAAAGTCATCTGGTCAGTCATAACTAGGTGCTTATGCCAGATATCCTAAGTTAGGCTTTAAAAGTGTCTATGTGTATTTATGAAACAACTATCGGACCCGATTGACTTTGTTCTGTAAAAAAATGTCCCGCCAATTGTTCGATGTTTTCTCGCAGTAAAAAAAAACCTTGGACTTCTACGAACTTATTAAGCATGTACTTACAAACATATTAAGCGATTTTTTTATTATTAGACGAAAAAGAGAAAAGTATTGTACGAATCTTCATGCGGTTTTCGCTTAGTTGTAAGTTTAAATGTATTTTTGATGAATACTATCACGAATGATCTTTACATTTTGTTATGTAATATATTATGAAATATCTACTATTATTATTAAACATGGTAACATCGATATACCTTAAAACACTAACACTTAAGCATACATCTCAATCAACATCCTCACATAATAAATGCGACACAATTTTCAAGTTTTTCACGTTCGTCGTTTCTATGAAAACGGTTTATTTTACCTGCATCTGTGGGTGTGTGGGGGGGTGGCGGGGGTGCGGGGTAGCGGGGGGGGAGGGAGGGGGGGGGGGGGGGGTAGGACGGACAGACGGACGCTTCTTTGAGGCTATTTAATTTTGTGCAAATGACGTGCGACGTCACAGACAGTCTTTGTTGTTAGACAATTTTTGTGTTAATTTCTCCCGAGCTAATTGTCCCTATTGAAGATGCGAATGATGGAGTTTAATTTGTTCTGTCTGTCTGGACGTGTGTCTCTCTGTACCTACGCGAATTATAAATGATTCAATTTTTTATATTTATTCCGATATAATTTGCTTAGAAGAAATAGCTTTTTATTGTTACTTAATGTATATGCGACAAAAAATTAATAAATTATATTTATAGGATTTATGTATATATAATTGTGTTATTGAATGAGTCTAACTCACTTAATAGAACAGAATATTAACATTAAGTTCTATACTAATTTAAAATCCTATGTAAGAATTTCTTATTACATATAAACTAACTTATGTAAACCAAACTGTCTATTAAAATTATTATTAATTAGAACCATACTTTAACAGTTGAAGATTATAAAAAAAGTACATTAAAATATATTCTTCCGATTTCAGAACGTTTCAAAGAACTTGAATGTTTAAAAACGCAACACATAGAACTTTACGAAACTGAAACGGCTTAGTTTACATCACTCCTACGTTGGACGTAAATAAGAAATTACCGAACACAAGTCTCATACAAATTAGGAATTGCTCATTTAATTCAAAATTCGAACTCCGTTGTGTTGGAAAAGAAACAAAAAAAAAAACAAAAGAAGTAAACGGTCCAAAGTTTGAAAATCGAACATCTGAGTATCGCGACGCACACATCTTCACTCCACCCCGACTGGTCACTGTCGCATTACGCCCATCTCATTCACGTCAGGGAGTTGAGCAAATCTCATTTAAATCTTGCACATAAACTTTTTTTTTTCATATAATTCAAATTTGGAACATACAATTATAGAATTATAAATGTACTAAATACACACAAATATGTTTGTATTTCATTTCGAAATTCGAACGTAACACACATTTAGCGTTCTACAAACAAAAAAGGAACGTTTATCAATTAAAAAGAAAAAACAAAAAATGGAACGTCCGAAGAAACGTTTGAAAGTTTAAAAATCGAACATCTTCCCGCCACCCCGAGTGGACGGGCCGCGGGCGGACGTCACGTCAATCTCCGGTCTCGTATCACGTCGCGTCACGGAGTTACTTGAATTTCGTTTGAATCATGGAATAAGAAATGAGTTTGCGACTCTTTGCTGTGGTAGAGGAGCTTATATTATATATTATATAGGTAATGATAATAATGTATTCCTCGAATGTTATTATGAAGAAAATTATGTTTCATTATTAATGCTATAGTTAAATTTTAAATAATGTAAGATGCTTTTCAACTATTAATAGAAAGTGTATTTTTATGTAAATACTAACAGTTAGTGCTTATTTAGTAAAATACGTACTACCTATGTAAAAATGATCTCCTATTTTAAATTGCAAAAAATATTGATATTCACAGTGACATTCAAATTGCAACACAATCGGAATAAGGTCAAACATCAAACTATTCCTTACACCCAATCGATATCCGATAAAAACCCGCGTCACACAAAATGCACCGAATCAATCTATCAAGCAAGTTTCAAGTGCAATACGTTGTGTTTTTCCATCGTGCGATCGTTCCGTCTTACGGTGCAATATCAATCCATCTGCTCGCCCCCTCCCCGCCCCCCCCCCCGCCCCCATCCCCCTGTCGTCCCGACCTCCCCCCCGCGCCCCCTGTCACACCCCACGTCAGTTTGAAATGACTGTCCCGGCGCACAGCTCAAGACTGACGGTCGCTTTGATATTGCCTCGTTATTTCTTATTGTATTGCACTTTACGTTTGTACGGCGGAACATTCTGCAAGATTTAAATGCATGGCTTATGTGTCTGGCGTTGTTTAACTTGCAGCTCGTTTTTATTGGGAATCAATATGAGGGATACTTCCATTTCGAAAGCCAGATTCCAATTAGACAAATCTATATTATGTTATCCTTAAGTAATAATTGCTAAGACAATTTAACCTTACTACCCTTAATAAAGAGTTAAGGACCCTTGAAAGTTCTATACATATAAACTCACTAGCTGTTGCTCACGACTTCGTTCCCGTAGATTTGTTTTTCCATTATTTCTTCGCTCCTATTAGTCACAGCGTGATGTTATGTATCCTAAAGCCTTCCTCGATAAATTGTATATTCAACAAAAAAATAATTTTTCAATTCGAACTAGTAGTTCGAGATTAGCGCGTTCAAACAAAAAAATCTTCAGCTTTATATATTATATATAATATATTATCTATATATATAACTGTATATAGATGAGCGTTATAATTATTTTATACTGACATTTCGAAGGTATTCCTAGAATTACTTCTAATTCCTACGTACGTCCATCAGCTTCACTCCTAAGTTCAGTACTAACATTGAGTTGCTAGTTATTTTAGTTCATGATCCAATACTACCTGTCTGCAGGCGACAAGTGGGTCTCAAGACTCGAACGGGCGACCCCCGTTCGTGCTGTGTCAACATCGCCGTTTCGCAATGCGCAATGCGATTGTCCCGTAAACTTTGCTTTAATAACAATTATCATTTCTTTCCGAGGAATGCTCAGTGACAGTTCGAATTTCTATCGCCTTAATCAGGTCTATTTTTTAAACTAACAAATGGCACGGTCTTTTAAGGGAGTTAGCTTTTCTAGTATCGTGCATAATCGTACCTAAATACATACAATTGCCTGCTGCGGTAAGAGCTGTAGGTTCGATATCTACACTTAACAAATTTTGTAATTAACATTTGGAACACCCTGGACCACCCTGGGTGTAGTTTTGTATCATATGTTTTTTTTACAACGGAAAAGTATATCTCTTTTATCCTTTATCTATAGGTTAGTTTCCATAGCACAATTTGCTTAGTGAATTCGTTAAGCTAGTGACCACCACCCCTATGAACGCTAAGCAAAGCTGCCTTACGACTACGGTGCTGACCTTTAATAGGAAAATGACAAAAAGGGAATTACTATTACTCCTTACGTTCCATTGCTACTACATATCGAAGTGAAAATAGTTTAAAATTGCCACCCACAAGTCCATCAATCGAATAGTGTTCGAAGCGAGTGCAATCAATAACAGCGGCCGAAATAAACTAAGAGAGTTGTGAGGAACGGTTCCGTCGCGGGCTGTCATCGCGGCTGACGTGACAGGAGTGACTTGGGCACCGCGCTGGAAGGTACAGGCGATCGCGGGAACATTAGATATACTTTATTTAGTTCAGTAATCCCTTAAAGTAATCTAAAGCTGTTTTCTCTTCTATTTTCTTGTACTCCATTCCAATAATGCTCCCTTCTTTGACATTACTTCTAACTATATATATACAGGCAGAAAGTCGAAGCCAAATAAAGCCAACTGGCTACATATACGCTGAAGACATTTTTGCAATGACATAGCGAAGAGACTTGTATGTACGAGTTTTTCTTAGGTACCTTTTGATCCTAAATAATAGATTTAGTGTACCGATTTTTCCGTTACAAATAAAATCTACATTTAATTTATCCACTTCGATCTTCATAACTATTCAGCAATCGACTTTTGAATTGAATTCGGGAAAAATATGGTGTCAATATGATCACCATGTTTCAGTAAACCTCGTAATATCAAACATTAAATCATCCCCGCTCGCCTTCTATCGCTCGTCCAAGTGTACAAGTTCCAAGCAGAGTTACAGGCACAAACTTAGCGTCGTGAGCGACAAGGCTGGCGTCATCTCAGCGAGTTAATGCAGTGCCGACTTGACGGCCACGCTGTTTCATTAGAACTAGATGCAGTCAGGAGTTCAGGGTTGGAAAGAAGTTTTAACAGTTGTTGAACGTTTGCTAAGTGACACGCCTAAGTGTATGGTGGATGACCTTTTTTCGTATAACCTTATGGTATCTAAACGGGATAAAAGTATCATAAGTGGTTATCTTTTGTTCAAAATTGTTTAATGAAGATGACATTCCAAACAAAATCCAAGGCGTAAACAGAGAGTTATTTTAATAGTAAGTTGTGGTGGTTTGTAAAGGCATTTTTATATTGTTTATTACACAAAAGAAGTAGTTTTAAATAAGGGAACATTTTCCTAATGGCATAAGAGAAAATAGAAGTGAAAACAGTTTCAGATTACTTAAATTTGACATTTTCTGAGAAAGATGAACTGTCTTGTTTCTTTTTGCTGAAAAAAAGGAATATATAAATAATGAAACTTACAACTATGTAGGAATCCCTTGGCCAACATCTGTTTATGATTAAACTGGCGCTGCTGGTGCAAGAAAGTGCATATCAGCGAAGACTTGGCAAATTATTTAGGCGTAAGAGACAATAATGGGAGCGTGCCCTCGCCGGGAGATGGACGTCGAATAACAGCCGCGGTGACAGCTCAATGCGAGAGATAAGACGCGAGAGTGGACAGCCTTGTGTAGGGATGATATTGTATTAGCTTTAGTAGAGAAAAATTTAAGTGATCAAGTATAAATATAAAGATAAAGAATATCAATGATGTTTGATATTCAAATCGAAAAAAAAGGCCCAATGTGAAAAAAAAATTAAGGGACTCGTTCTTCATACATAGGTAAGTAGGTACATTTTCATTTATATATCTTATAAGAATAAGCTTCAAAAGAAATTTCATGATTCTATGACTATAGACTCTAGTATATGGTCTTATCATATGTATTTTGGAACACACAAGTCTCCAAGGGATCTTAACAGACAAATGGACCGACGATCAATCGTTTGATCAACTATATTTAGCTCAAAAATATATTCGATTAAACAATTAGACTATTGTTAACAGTTAATCATAAACACCATATCAAGTTAAGCTGCACAATGTAAAACGAATTTACTAAACGTGTCAACGTTATCACGAAACTGATAACCAGTAAAACGGTTCTAATAGATGGATGAATAAAATTAATAGAAATGCTAATTGTATGATAAAGTTAACCGTCAAGACAGACCAGATTTGTACTGCCTTGTCAATAATGTAAAGCCCTAGATCAATGGTTATTATTGTAATGACAACACAATGAATAATGAATAATAAACATGTCCTGTTTGATAATTGTACAACCAAAGACAATTACTTTTAATTCTCGAATCCAAAATATTCCAACAATTATGTCCTCTTTATAAGGCTGTGTTTAAATTTTTTTTATTTTTTAATAATGTATCTAATTATTTTTAATTTTAATTTTATTAAAGTCTGTGAAATTTTATATAGCTATAATTCGATCTATTTCATTTATTTTCCAAATTTTGGATCAAAAGAAAAGCAGGTCAGTTGTATATAATGAGAAAAAGCCACGCATGTATAAATGTAATCAATCATGAATTCAGACGCAAAAATCATTCTACAAAACAGCCATCAAAAGTGCAACAGAAACTTCGAGGAACGCCCGTCAAAATAGTCTGTTTCAATTTAATCTATTCACATAAGTCGTTTGGCCAATTATTCAAGTTAAATTCGAAAAGTTTTACATTTAGTTGACACACAAGTCGGACGGTCTGTCCTTGCACGTAATTAGCTGCATTTCCGTTTGACATTACTTGGTCGCTTTCCTTTTGGATTTTTCAGTTGTGGACAAAATTTTGCCTCGATACTTGGAGCAGAGCTAACAATGTCTGATGGACAATGTATATTAATGAAGCTGTATTTGTATATGCTTCTATGTTTATTTGAAATTGTGTCTGCGTTATAGTATAGTATATTATTTTTCATGTCACTGAGGTGCGATGTACAAAAGCATTATTCCTTCATTTTGTAATAGTTTTAATTCAAGCGTGATTCCTTATGATCAACAATTTTGACGCATCATTTATTATCACTATAGAATTTTTAACCAATTTAATAAGTTACTCAATCCTCCACTTTAATCCCAACATAACACGTATAGGTACAGGGTCTCGTCACATACAAGTACGTGCATACGTAATACAGGAACCGTCACATTTCTCATTCAAGAAGTACAGGGTAGGCAAGGGAGTGTAGGGTAAAAAGACAAATGTCGTACACAGCAGGTGCACTGGCGCAATGAGCACTAATCAATACGCTAGAGGTGGCGAAAAATAACGAATGTTGTATTACCGATGCTCGTGTGTTTCCGCGCGCACTCAGATGCAAAGTACCGTCAGCATGTTAGACTTCGAATTCAAAAAATATATTTTCGAAAAATTTTAATGTAAAATATGAAAGTTTTCATGGGTGGTGTTGATCACCTTTCGTTAGGTGACATGTCCTATAAGTTAATAATAAAATAAATATTATTTAACTGTAATTATTAGTAAGTTGGTTAAGATGTAATTGTGTTCTCCGCCTTGTAATAAAGTACTCAAATATATACTTCAATGAAATTAAGTAATGCCAATATTCAGTTTCTACAATTTTTTAATTGATACATTAGCACGTGTTTTAGCGACTTAATCTATTTTCATACGATGCGATTAACCAGCATTGAGCAGACTAAAGGAGATAAGAAGAAGAGAAACTTTACTGGTTTGTTTTTGTTTTGATAGAAAACGTCAAACAATTGACATGGCATGTCTACAATAAATCGCTTCTGCTGCTAACCGTACACTACGTAATCGACGGCCGGCCGGGGACCTATTGGGCCCGTCGCGGAGACGTTGGCTCTGTTTTTAAAGCTTTCTTTCCCCCTACAATCGATGGACGTCACGTGCACCCCCCCCCCTCGCCCCTCTGCAACCCCCTCCCGTGACACCCCCATACGTGAGGACGTTTTGAGCGCAGTTAATTACTGTTTAGCTCTATCTTATGTCAGTTGGAGCGTTCGGTTTTGAACTCGACTCTGACATATGTGTTTATTGTTGATTGATTGTATTGTTTGCTACTTAAAGATGAAGCTAAGAATTACCTTTCGTAACTTTAGTTCGGTTTGATGTTTCACTGCTACAGGGCAATAAGTGTATATGCCCTGTAGTAGTGAAACATCTATGCTATGCTACAGGGCAATAATATAAAGTTTAATTACGCTTTTTTCAAATAATGTATAATGCATTTTTTGAACAACGTGAAATAGAGAGAAACGAATTAAAATCTACAATAATATCACAATTACCAAAAAATTAGAAACAAAGCCTCCAAATACTTTATAAAGAGCTTCAATCTAAGTTATCGTGAAAGTTATCATTTCACGATTCCAAACTACTTAAATCTAATAATATTAACAAAAGCATCACTATAACTAACTATTAAACAATACAAAGAACATTTTCTAAGACCGAAAACCGATTCCGTGCTGAACAAACGTGTTATGAGTGCATTTCACGTGTCACTCGCAGTGACGTCACGTCACCCGTCACGCGTCACCCGTAACGTACCGTCACGTACACTGCTAATGCATTTCTTAGCGAGCATTGTCTTGTGAAGGCTTTATATATCTATAGGAGGGTGATATTATAAGATAATTTTGTTCTTCTATAAGGTAGAGTAAGTAATTTATAAAATTGATAAATCGATTTCGATAGTATTTTACCAGTAGGAGAGTGTACTCATACCCAAAATTTTAACGTTTAAAAACTATATTGAGTTTAACAATACAATATTATCATTACACTAGCTGTTGCTCGCGACTTCGTCCCCGTCGGATCTATTTCTATTCTAGTGAGTCAATCTTAGAAGATAGACATATACTGTCGCGGACTTTTTTTAGATCATTTAAAGAGGAATAATTCTTTCATACATATTATTTTTGTATCTTGAACCGTTTTCGCAGCGCACACAAAGGAAGCCCTCAAAGATGAATAATTTTCCCAGTTTTTTTTCATATTTTCCATTATATCTTCCCTCCTATTAGTCGAAGCGTGATGTTACGTAGCCTAAAGTCTTCCTCGATAAATGGTCAATTCAATAAAAAAAGAATTTTACAATTCGAACCAGTTGATCCTGAGATTAGCGCGTTCAAACAAACAAACAAACTTTTCAGCTTTATATATTAGTATAGAAGTATAGATTATAATCAAATAATTGTTAACAAATTTGTATTACTTTAGTTAGACAAACATTAGGAATGGCTTGCCTTGAATGAAATTCGCTCCAGTTAAAACTAACATCTGCTAAATGTGCGTTAATTATAGATTTGTTTAGCGTAAAATATTTTATAGGAAGATATATTTTTCTTAGCGCCATTCATAAAATGTTTCGCTTTTTGCGAAAACTGGGTTTTCGGTTCGAGTTTAATGGTTTCTAATAAAATGTATCATTATATAAGGTACTTTAAATTATTTATTAGTAAAAAAATAACATTACAACATATACAAAAAAGAAAAATATACATGTAAATGGCGGCCTTATGGCTGTAAGCGATTTCTACCAGGCAACCGTACAGGAAAGGATAAATGTGAAAAGATTTGCGAGTATAAAGATGAAAATCAAGATACATAAGTTAAACAATTAGACGATATGTAATACATATTGTATAAATATTTACAAATAAATAGTATACAATTATATAGATACACACATATACACAAATATATACATATACATACATACACATATGTAAAAACATTAATTAACAGTAGAAATTATTGAGATTGGTACGAATTAATCCTATTATAGTATACTACTAATAAAAATTTGTGAGAAAGTATGTATAGATATATATGTATGTTTGTTAAGCTTTCACGCAAAATCGGCTTGACCGATTTAGTTGAAATTTGGTATGTAGACAGACACCCTGGATTAACACATAGGATACATCATTTACATTTCACGTCCCGGTATTGGTCCGGAAACGGGAGCAAAGCGGGTAAAACTGCGAGGCACTGCTAGTAATAATAATATGTATAGTACGCGTCATTTATGTTTAGCGCTGGACGAGAATAGCTGCGCATCGGTAGAATCACGCTCGTAATTGACGTATTGGTACGAGAAAGACAACACGACTGGGACAACCAATCAACGCTCGCGCACCCGACGATCACGCGCCCCGCGCACCGCGCCGCTACCTTGATACCTTATTTTTGACTTTAGCGC
>DWAJ01000446.1:0-32954 GCA_018238005.1 Eurema mandarina
AGCTTTGAGCAAATATAGGAATGCTTTCGAGTATATTTGTCAGTTACATACAACATTGTCATGAATTTAAAGACGCTTCATGAAGATACTACACACGATTGCTTTCATTTACCTATCTAATTCATATTAACACATTATAAAAATATCTTCTATACATATAAGTGTAGTATCCACACTGAGCTAAAACAAACAAACGAAAAACAACCAAAAACAATGCACCCGAAACACTGGCTAAATCGAACATTCAATTCTACTAAAAATAAATTATATTCGAATACACTGTAATTTCGTTACTATGGAATGTCGCACTCTCGTACACCGACCGACTAACGCTAACTTACATTTACAATAATTTATTATTTACACGCAATTTGTACATCCATCAACCGGGAAAAAACCAACTAAACTACTTATATTATGTATTTGGATAGACTCTTTATTTTATAACAATTCGCGTCGATCAACGATACACCTGGATAGACGTACAAAGGCTATCTGTATGGACCACACGGTGATGGTCCGCTCCGGGCCGCGGGCGTCATCCAGGTACATAGTTGTTCGCGCAACACAGAACGTTCCGTTCTTGAATCACAATCCGATTACTGGCCGTCAGTTGCTGGACGAGGTCGTCACACTTTGGTCGTTAGGTCCAACGGGTGCAGCTTGATCCTCTTGATCTGCGAGTAGGGCACGTCGTCGTCGTCGCTGGCGGACGCGCGCTCGCTGCCCGACTCCGCCTCGTCGTGGTCGGGCGCCAGCGCCTCGCTGTCGTCCGAGCGCCGCCGCCCCGAGCTCGACCGGCCGTCCGACTTCACCGACAGGTCCATCGGGTTCTCCTGTAGCGGCGACTCTGAAGTCCTCCGCTCGGCCGGCGGCGTCGGAACGAATTCGGCTTCGGATATGACGTCCTCCTGAGGCGGCTGCGATCTCTGCTGTTTCAAAATCTCGTCCAAGAAGAACCGTTTCGACGACTCCGTGTTGTGGTCGTCGATTCTGACGTCGTTGTTGTTCTCGGTGACCTGCCGCAGCGCCGCGTGGTCGAGCAGATGTCTGGAGTATATCGGGTGGAATCCGGGAGGAAACAGCAGGGGATGGCTCGGCGCGAACGGGCTGAACGGCGGCGGGGGTAAGAACGGGGAGTGGGGGAAGTGAGGCAAGGATATATTGGCTAGAGGCATAGGGATGAAGTCTCTCGGTGGAGTGAGAGGTCTGTCCGGAGGTCTCGACTGTGTGATGCGTGACTTCTCGTCCAGCTTAGGGGATGAGTCGCTGCGATGAGAGTCGGGGGAACCCGAGCACGGCTTGTAATCGTCCAGACCGAGCAGGGCGAGTTCCTCTTTTGTCCTCGGTCGCGCTAGACCCGGGAATAAGTGTGGAGGGAACGGAGGCGCCATGTGGTGCGGGGAGGGCGGCACTCGCGGCGGAGACTGCGTCTGGGCGGCCTGCTGCTGCTCCTGCAGCAGGCAGTGGATCTTGAACCAGTTGGAGCGGCGGCCGTAGCGCGAGCCCGACTTGGACATGCCCACCATGAGGCACTTGCGCAGCCGGCACGCCTTGCACGCCGTCCTGTTCTTCTTGTTGATGACGCACTCCCCGTTGTTCTTGCACTCGGTGATCGAGTTCAGGTTGTTGTACGACCGCCCGAAAAATGACTGGAAAGAAGAAAAAACACATTATAATACTATTCAAATTACGTCATAAATTTAAATACAGATAAGATTGGAACATAAACAATTTAACTATGTATTTAAATGTCCGAGTTTGATTTAGCGCCGTGTTGTAATGAATTATCTTATATGTGAGCGTCGTGAATAGATAAGTGTTTAATTATCGGTATAATTACGAGCGGTTAAGCTGCGTTTACACGGGCGGCTGGGCACGGGTGGCTCCGAAAGTGAAAACACGCCTTTACTAATGTCTCGCACAAGACGTCATTTCCGTTGGAAATAGGCCACAGGTTCGGTTCCAGTCGGTTACGCTCGCTTATAAACGGTTTCGTTTTCGACCTTGAGTTTTCGCTTAATTCATTATGTAAGACGATTGTTTTAGTTTGCTTGAAATAGAAAAGTCGTATTGGAAAACCCGATTGCTTTTTGCAATGAGGTCAGCTTGGTTTTGTTTACGACGTTTTTGCATTAAGGCGTATTATCCGACGATATATCGAATGTTATATTGACGTAAATTACAAGTTACGGGCAAAAAGTTTTTAAGAGATTATTGTTTCACAACACAGCGTTACGAGGAGATAAATATGCGACATATGCGTACTCCAAAAACGACATCTCAAATGACACTATATTTTATAATAAAAGCATTGACTGCTTTTATTTGTATTTATATATTTATTGAAACATTTGATACACTTAAGATAAATACTATAAACAGTGAAGAATTTGTTTGTTTTCTTAAAGAAACACTAGTATTCCTAAACCTAGATTGAGGAAAGATTTATCAAGACCTAAGTTTAAGACTTAGTGCATATCCGCCTACATTGATAACGAAACGGCAGTTAAATATGGATTTAAATATTTATCAGAATATTTATTAGATCACTGCGGTAGGTGGATTCATTAAACCGTGGCGTAAGGTTGTATACCTTGTTTTACGATATCTTAATGGCGTTGCAGAATTTTACTCAGTTTTATGACAGTTACTTTGTTGGGAACTATCGTCTATATTCTGCTTTTAAATCGCGTGTTTTAAAGCTATAGAGTACAGATTAACTAGAAATTCTTGTCGATTTCTAGATAGATAGAAATTGATTTCCGAACTTGGGGTAGCTAATTATTTTCTTTTGATGAAAAGTGTTACTATAGGTAGACCAATTAAAAAAAGTTTTAAATTAATTCGACTTTTAGTTGGTATATTCTCGTATAGTCTTTCATGATGTTTGGTTTTAAGATCTTAATAAAAATTAAGTTTATTTTTTTTATTTATTTGGATATTTTTTTAATGATGGGGTTGACATGGCCTTTAAGATTAAAGCCTGACTGATTTAACCTGTGAAACTAATCAAGAAACTAACACAGTATTAAAAGTTATTAAGAAAATTACTGTTAACAGTATATTAGGTATTAAACTAAATCTATATGATGTTGTTACAATAATCCAGCGTACATTACATTCATAGCGAGTATATAATTATAGGTTATTTATTATAAAACAATAATTTACTTAGCACGGATGTTATATGATGGACTGCCATTCATACATACATATGTGTTTGATCGTAAAATGTGTTCACATCTATTTTTAAAACGTGTTAATGACTAGTTATTTGCATGTGTGTGTTTGTAACTGCCTTCTTCACGAGAGTTCTAAATTTAAATCTTTTAATTTTTTTTTTGTCGTTGGCTGGAAATCGTTCGATGCCACAGTTCATATGCAAAAAAACTAATCAACGTTTTGTATGAATTAAGACGCTTTAAGAAATAATTATTTTTAGATTGTTCATTACTAATTAGTCTTGATTTAAATGTAATACTTTATATTACAGTTTTTATATACAATTATATTTTTTCCGACAGTGATCATTCAGTTTTTTCCTGACGGTACCTATTCTCACGTAATAACATCATACTCGTATTAACATCGAGTCAATTTCTTAGAAAATAGTCGAATACTATCTATATTCACATTAATCATCACTATAAAAGACTTTCTATAAAATATAATCGGCGTAAAAAGATCCAATAAATATTTAATGGATTATTTTATGGCCAAAAGACAGTTTAGTGCTACTTGACGTTTTCTGTACTAATGGCACCTTATATATTAAATTTCCTAGTTTACGAGCCGCATATAAACCTTTATGCCATTAATTAATGATAATATATGTTGTGTACTGTACCGGTATTCTTTTATGTTAGTAGGTTTTTAATATGTTTTAAATGTTATTGTTATTTCTTCGATTTAGTTGAAGAATGTTTACGATTTAAAATTGATTAGTTTTTTAGAATTTTGTTTAGCAAGCGTTTGTTTTTAAAAAGGGGGATAGAGGGACGATTAAGATTGTAATAGATGATGTGATAAAGGGAATTCTATGACAACTTTGCATTTCGTGGACCTAACAATGGAAAAGTCGGCGCCATTACTGACAATAGGAAATCTTTGGACGCCGGTTAGACTATTTCATTTAAGAAACAAAACTAAATCGTAAACCTATAAATGTTACTGCCTTTAAAAAAACAATTCTTTTCAAAAGGAATTTTTGACATAAGCTTAATTATATTTTTTTCCTTTAAAAGGCTTCAAAAGCTCATAACGAAGGGTGTGGTGGATTTTATTTCCAAGTGAAATTGGTTTCGCAACGTCGCGTCGCCAGGTCAGAGGTGTCGGGTCGGGTCGCTTACACAAGCGCTAGTATTTATACACTACACTACACATAGACCAGTGTAGCGTCGCGAAAAGAAATGTTATCAAATATTGTCAAAAATGTTGTTTGTTAAGTTAACTTAAAGAAAGCATAAGAAGAGTTTGTTGTTTTGACAATTTTTAGTTACCGGTCGTACATTTGTAGTTAAATGCTATAAATAATTAAAAACCTCATTAATTTTTTTGCATTTTTTTTTAAGAAACGGAACGATTTTTTTTGTTTCTTAATTATAATGCAGTTAAGTGTTATTTATACGGAAAAAACTTACATATTATAACAAAGGTTACTAAATAAATATAGTATATATGTATGATATACAGTTGCGGGCAAAATTTACTACATACATAGAATAAATATTATACATACGAGAACACTTTTCTCGGCGTCTGTCCATGTGTTGCATTGAATAAAGTTGCGTCGCATCCTCCACAATCCACTCTATTAATTATAATATCTACTTGACAATCATCGTTTATGCCGGACCGGTATCGTCCTGAGTAACTGCTGTGAAGGTTTGTGCACACTATGCTGTACGATAACGCAATGTCTAGTCTCGTTAGGCGAGCGTTTTGTTTTTTTGTTGTTATTTATGTTAATTCGTGTTAAGTTAGCGGGTTATGTCGTTTTGAAATCTTTGATTCTTTTTTTGTTTATATATTATATTTCTTTATGTAACTGTAACAGGTTATGTTGAAATTTTCAGGTTAGACGGATTCTATCTAAGTGAGTTTCAGTGGTTTACTCAACAACAGTACCTCTGATTTCGCTGTGTATACCTACTTCGCTAGTAAAACTAAATCTTAACTACATAGTGTAAAACAAAGTCGCTTTCTCTGTCCGGATATCCATATGTATTGCTTCAATCTTTAAATCTGTGCTATCGATTGTCATGCAGTTTTTTTATTAGATAAAGTAATTCAAGTGGATTGTTAATATGTAAGATACATGCATGATATATGCGATCGAAACCTGTCAAGTCTAGTTATGGATAATGTAAACTTTTGGATCTGTAAAGAACATATTTTACTGAAGTATGTGTGCGGTATCAACCTGCCTACTGTGCGCACACCTTAACTCAACGGCATTTGTATCGTGATATATAAATATGTATTTTTGTAAACGCGTGCGATGTCACAATTGCTAAAGGGCAAAGCTCACTGCATAGTATAAAATATTATACATACATTTTCCAGCTTGACTTCAGAGATGGTATTAAAAAAAATTCTAGGAGATAGATATATCATTGATCTTGATGACTATGACTTTGTGTATGCGTATCCGTTGCATCTGCTGCGTATGATAATTATAAATATTTAAATATATGATATGGTTTCTCGCATATATAAGCCGTTATCTCATGGTTTTATTTGAATAAGGCGAGTAAAATAAAATGAACTACACCTTCATATAAAATATGATATTTAATTGAACTGAATATTTTTTCTTAATATTAATTTAAAAATGCAATGTTGCCATATTAGATTTCGCTAAGCTTTTGAGCCTTACTCATTCGAAGATTCGTCTATATACATACATACATTAATTGTAATTGACCGTCGCGTACTCGGGTCTTGCACTTTATGTAAATCGCATCAATTCAAAGCAAACAATCGCGAATTTATCCATATAAAAGGAATGATTGACAGTTGATAAAATGCCCTCCGCTGTCACCTTCAGTGTTATCTACCTAATCTAATCTGTGGTATTAGGGATTCCTGTCTCGATCTAAAGTTGTATTGTTTCAAATTCCGAATCTATGACGCGATGCAATGCATCGATCTGTATTCAAGCCGCGCCGGTACATTTTGGCAACGTGTACTGCGGTCGTATGGATGAATTCACAATCGATCAACTGAGGATTTTTAAAAATCGAACGCTGTTGCATTCGTTTATTATAAGTTTTGTTGATTTGAAGGGTTTTCAAAAATCGAAGGCGTGCGTTTTGAATGTTTTTTTTTAATTTTAAAAATGGAACGTTGTATCGTTGCATCTACATTTTTATTCTTTTTAATTTGTTATAATTACTAAAGCGGCCAGTAATCAAATGAGAATAGTTTGTCTATATTTGTAAAAATTAAAAAATCTAAGCTTTTCGAACAGTCTAATTCTATTTCTACACGAACAAAATATGCTCATATAATTAAATCTTACAAGCAAGAACATAATATACGATTACATTTACATACAAAATATCGCATAAAATAAGCTATTAAACTTGATTCACACATGTAAAGACACACACACACGGACATAAGATATAAATATGTAAAAGTAACATAATGAAATATAGTATTGATTGAAACGCGGAATATTTACTTCAGCACGATATTTCATTACAATGTTTCCGTAAGATGACATATTCACCTTCAAATTACAATAAATAAGCGATGCTCACATAAATCTAGCGAATAATGTATCTGTCATTGTCTATGTGTACATAAAGATGTGTGTGTGAGCTTGTCGTAAGTATGCGACTGTTGTGTGTGTGTGTGTTTTATCTGTGCTAATAAGACTAGCTTATGTTTGCATTTTTTTTAGTTTATTCATTAAAACAAATCTATAATAAGATTCAAAAGCTTTGAAGATTTTATAAGCTGTATGGGTCAATACTTTAAAGTGAAAAGTTAAACAGCGCTAAACTGTTACAAAAAATATATTATAGTTTAGCTGTGTCGGCTTTCCTTTAATACAACAAGCATCCAAACTATCTGTATTAATCATTTCTCTATTACAAATAAACAGTATATCACACGTAATGGATGATCTTAAAGAACTTTTTAACATCCCAATCAGATTGACGAATTGTTATAAAACTCCGAAATGACTGGTCCATCATGAACCAAATATTACGATCGTGTGAACTTATTTTGAACTCTGACCCGGCTCCGAAAACGATACGGACCTATTTATTTTTTTTCAAAACCAAAAAACGACTTTACCACCACTGCTTATAGTTCAGTTTTAATTGATCTTTTGTTCCTACACTTGCTGCCTGAAATTGGACTCTATTGACATGGTACAAGGTGGATAATAAATTGATAAATGTGGCTGTGATATAAGTATGCGCACGCGTCAAAATCATTCTGTGTCCAGAAGCAACGACCTGGACACACTGTTTTGATTGGACTGACGTTACGATACAATCGATTATTCGGTTAATCGGATCCGATGTATCGATTCGTACGACCTATTAAGACTTTTTCTATAAATTGGTGGTTATCATTTAAGTTATATTTCAATAATGTGTAATTTAGCTATAGTCTTTTCCTTGAGAATCTTCTGAATCGCGATTACGATATTTGTTCGAGACTTAGCATATATAAGACTTCTTAACATCATCATCATCAAACATGAGGTTACCTACAATAAAACTAACACTACTCAATATAATTTCCCGTCGGATACAGTTTGAAAGTCTTCAAGAGTCAGGTGAATAAAAGGCCGGCAACAAACTCGTGACAACGCGAGTGCTCATGGGCGGCGCTGATCACTTAACTTCAGGTGACGCGCTTGCTCGTTTGCCCCCTATTATATATATAAAAAAAAAGAATATATTTCTTCTAGGCAAGCATGTTCTAAGCATGTTACGTTACATAGGCCATAGCTTACCATGAGGTCCACTGTAGTCTAGCACAAGCCTAGGTATGTAACAAAAAATATCAAATAAAAACTGTGAAATTTCTATATCATCCCGCTAGTCGGAGTCTCAATACCTCGTGGCTCGCGAAAAACTTTACTTTTCCATTAACAACATAACCATAAGATCTATACAATTTTATGACAAACAAACATACAGGTGAACCTGTCAATACGTGACGCTTATGGGCGCCATAACACCGTCGCGTGACCGGAATAAAGTGATCCTTTGAATGTCATAACTATACAATAACAATTTGATTATTCTATGAAAAACATTTACATCTAGGTTGCATTAATTTGTAATTAAATTGGGGATGGTTTTATTTATTTAAGAATGCGTATAATTTACATTGAGCGAGATATCTTGACTAATTACTGCTACTCATATAATCTATACTAATATTTTAAAGAAGTAAAGTTTGTGTGTTGGTTAAATAGTAAGGGGTAATCTCGGGATCTACAGAAACGATTTTAAAAATTCTTTCACCAATAAAAGCAAAAACTAAAAACTTATTAACATTTTGATTAACGGTACGGATCAGCTATATTAAAATACTGTCTCCTTAGATCTAATGTAGCTTACCATATTTATGTAAACAACCCCTAGTTGACTAATTAATAAATATAAAAATAAAACATACTAAGTCAAGAATCAGACGAAATTATTTAGTCAAAATCGCTTCGATTCGCAATCGCATTAAAAGCAAAAGACGTCTTCAATCTAAGCTAGCCTATCTAACTTCAGTCTAGGTTTAAGAGAATTGCGAATATCGCTAGCAGTTAACCCGGAGTCACCTGTCTCATTACAGGCAAGGACAGCGAGATAACGCATCGCATTCACAAGAATTATATTCCGATTGAGAGCACATTTAAATTGTGGTAACGCACGCGACTGTCGTAAGCTATAAATCACGGCTACTAATTTGTTTTTAAAGTCTGCTAGGGCTGTAACGGGTATTAGGGTAATTTGGATACGGATACAAGTCGATTTGGTTTTATAATTGTTTCAGTAATATATTTGTGGACGTAAGGTTTAAGCTAAGAGTTAATTGTTTTACTAAATTATTTATTTATAGATTAATCTTCCAATACCCAACCGTTGTTTTGGATAGGATATATTGATATGATTAGCTGAGGAGGTATCAGTTAAAAAGCTATTTTGCAACAGTTTGGGCAATACATTATTATTTTTTATTTTATATGAAATTACTACTTTATATGACTTAGGAACATAGGAAATTACTTATTGTTACAGATTTTCAGTAGCATCAAAAGTTAAAGTTTCTCCTAGTCCTATCCTAGTCATTATCCGCATCGTTGATCCGGTTTCATGTTTCAAATAATCCGCATCTATCCGGCACAGTTCCGGATGTCCATACCGTCTCTATAGATAATCTGTGCAGCGTATTGTGTGGATAATCTGTGGCGCCGGCCTCTATTGTCCGTGGACGCCAAAAGGCCCGCGCTCGCCTCCGCAATTTGTCACTCGCTCGTACGAAACAAAAGACTCCTTTAATGGTTTCGGACTGAATTAATCGTTACTTAATTGGCTTGAGAGGTTTATTGCTGTGTACTTGAATAGGCTTTCTTTTGATCATGTTCATTTCAATCGGATTGACTTAGTTTGTGGATTGAAAATTTAGTAATAATTAATTGATGATATGAGTATATGTTAAGAGTAGATGAGGTTGGTTTATATTAAGTACATAAAAAATATTAATTTCCGAGTAATGTAATAATCAAACAATCAACATTTTCATCGGTACATGTTAGATTTTTCAAAACTTTTGTGAGAACCAATTCAAACAAACTGTCCTTCGTGACAATTAATGAAAGAGGCTCAAAGCCCATAAAATGGTGGCAATTAAAATGGAATCGGATCGAAATTTGCCGGTTCGTTTGCGGCCGTCAGTTGAAACAATATCGCAATATCACGGGGTGAATCGATTTGATGCGATCGTGACGTCACTCGCTTTACGGCTAGTACAAGTATTGGGAGCACGTGGTCCTTTGAGCAGGAATATTGGAGGAATATTCTAGAAGTTATGTCAGTTTTTAGTTATACATAATATTAGAAATATCATTGGGTATTCGGTGAGCGGGACACTTTATTATACTATACTTTTATTTTCACCAGCCTTCAACTCGCATCATTTATTCCTCTATCTTTGAAATATTTTGTTCTTTCTTTTTGAGCGACTGCCCAACGCAACGTCCAACGTTTAGTAACTCATAGCAGTGATTAAATCAACAAAGTTTTTGTTTCAATTGCTTTTAAAAAGTATTGCTTATTAATGAAAAAACGAGAACAAGGAAAACTAAATCTAGATGCGACACTAAAATTTGTCATCAAAAATTATAATTAATTAAAAATAATTTTATTCACAATAATAACTCATTTACACGCCCGAGATAAGTTGATGAACTGACATTTATGATGCACACCTAATATAGTTTTACGAACCTAAAATCCATACTAATATTATAAATGTGAAAGTGTGTCTGTCTGTCTGTCTGTATGTTTGTCTTTCTTTCACGGCAAAATTGAGCTACGAATTGACGTAATTTTTTTAAGTAGAGATATATGAAGGGATGGAAAGAAACATAGGCTACTTTTTGCCCTAACCCTCCACTTGGATATTTATGACTACCAAAAAAATGCCTATCATAAAGGCAGGAAGCTGAAATGGGCACACATACTTTTTTAATAACAAAATTACCGTGCTACCCCAAATTTAACGCGAGCGAGGCCACGGGAAAAAACTAGTACTTAATAAAATGTAAAATATACAACGATATATCCGGCTAAAGATATATTATGATATATAAAATATATAATGATAAATGGACACCGAAACCTTAACATTTCGAAAAGCGAATCGGATTATAGATTTTTTATTGAATTATATATCTTTTTATATATATTTTACTGACATAATTCGACAGTAATTAATCGTGTTCATGTATTTGTCAGCATTGAAAGGTTATATGCAAGGTGAGTAGCAAATGTGTTTCTATATCAATAATTAATCCTATAATTATTGACTTCTAATCAATACTTTGATAATTAAATTATTAATTTCTGTTAGTTAATGGATTATTATGAATGTTTTTTATATATAATTGCATTATGGAACTATAGTCATATCTGTATAATATTTATGTTGCTTATTGCAATTATGTAATTTTTTGAAAAATAACCATTTAATAAGATTTTCTTAGCTTTGTAAGAGTTGTTTTTAAGGAAATATAAAGCTGATGTTGATATTAAAGGGTAAATAAATTGTTGAGTCTAAAAAAGGGGGGCCTATGTTCATTCCGATACCTCCAAGGAGATGCATAATTTGTACATACTTTTAAATTTCATGGTTATCGGTCCTTTAATTTTTACGCGAAAGTGTAATAATAAGATAGTAAGGATTAGTAAGGATGTTACTCAATAAATTTCCAAACAAGATTTTTGGAAATTAAAAAAAAAAAAATTAACTAAAAAAAAAACCCGACTTCATGTCATTTTTTTTGTTGAATGATATTATAACTATTCAACAAAAAAATAATCGTTCAAATTGGTTTATAATCGGCAGAGATATCACGTATAAAAAAGTTCATCCCCCATTTTCCACCCTTGGGGTTGTTTTTTTTAATTATTAAGTCGGTTTATAATATTTAAATTTTAAGTGTACAGCTCCTTAACGTATTGCGTAAAGAGAAGTCAATGTCCCAATTGACGATTATGGATGATTAAATGATACACCAATGGGTACAGTGGATGGAGTCGAAGGAAACGGTCATGGTGTTTGAGTCGTTGGGCAAGTTGGGCTCAGACGCCGTAAAATGATTGGACTATCGAAACTGATTGAGTTGCTTCACGTCTTACGTCATCGTAAATAGATCATCTGCAATCATGGTTGATGTGGACATTCATGGTATACGCTATCTATACCTATACTTAATATATAAAGCTGAGTTTGTTCGTTTGTTTGAACGTGTTAATCTCAAGAACTCCTGGTTAGTTTTGAAATATCATAACACTACGGCACCATAACATAACGCTGCGACTAGCAGAAGCGCAGATATTATTATGAATCTTTGAAGGCTTCCGTTGCGTGCGCTGCGAAAATGGTTCAACATGCCAAAAATATGTAAAATATATATACTTTAAAATGTTATTTAACAGCTTTTAAATCCTGATAATAGGAATAGAAACCGACGGGGACGAAGTCGCGAGCAACAGCTAGTTTGATGATAAAATTCTAATGAAAAACGAATTGTATAATATATACTCTACTGTTGGTGGCTATCTGGTTAGGTTCTTTATAATATACTAGCTGTATACCGCGGTTTTACTTGCGTAGTTTGCGTTCCCGAAGCAAATCAGGCTAAGCTATCCTATCTTTCAAGTTGGATCACACTGCGTACGGCGTGCAAATTTAATTTAAAATCGGTCCAGTAATTTAGGTGTCAATCGCGTAAAAACAACCTGACACGTAATTTATATAGTCGTATATTAAGATATTATCCTAAGCCATGAAATAGAGTATAAATAACTTACATATACAAAGCCATAGATAAAAACTCTATAATATAACATTGAGCAGTTTTGCCGGTCAATTTGTCGCAATAGGATGTACGGGTCGACCTGCCAACGTCCTGTGACATTACGCAAACACCATTGTTCTCCAATTGATACGGTTTTGCGTAACAGATAGCTCTGGCTAAGCGCTCTTTGATTAGTTTAATGGTTTATTACTTTTATAAGTGGTTTATATTATTTTTTAGTAAAATTTCGCCATACGAATGTAATATATGTCTTGTATGTCTGTCTATCTATTCGCGATAAACTCAAAAATTACTGATCTATATTAATTAAAAGGTAGATCAATATTTTTCCAATTTGTAAATTTTTAAATCCTTTTTTAGCATATCTTACTCATATTAAAATAAACTCTCGAACATCGTCATAAATATCCAAGTTAAAGGTGATATGTCTAAGTTAATTTAAGTTATACATTACAAGTTCTAAGTCAATTTAAGCAACGTAAAGGTGCATCAATGTTTATTACTTAGTAAGTCAAGTAGCCAGGCTGTATTTATTAGCTTATACTTGTATGTAACTTAAATGTTACATGCTTGTAGGCAAGAGTGTTTTCAAGTTATTATTAAGTATGATCTTCCTGTTTGCTTAAGGTTATACCTAATACTAGCTGTTACCCGCGACTCAGTCCACGTGGACTTTGACCCCCCCACTTGACCCCTTATAACCCTGTTTTCCAGTTAAAAAGTAGCCTATGTTTTATCTCAGGCTCTAGACCATCTGTGTACCAAATTTCATTACAATTGGTTCAGTAGGTTTGGCGTGAAAATGTAACAGACAGGGAGATTTACTTTCGCGTTTATAATATTAGTTGGGATTACTTTACTAGCTGTTGCCCGCGACTCCATCCGCGTTTACTTTCATAAAAAAATATTCCCCCGGAAACTGGATAAAAAGTATCCTATGTCCTTCTTCTGGTTCTAAACTACATCCCAACCAATTTTCAGCCAAATCAGTTGAGCCGATATCGAGTTATAAATGGCGTAACTAACACGACTTTCTTTTATATATATATAGATGTATAAGAGAAGAGAATCAATACATAGTATGAAATTACGCCTTTTTTTCTGTCTGCTTAAATCTTTAAACCTATGCAATCGATTTTTATACGATTTTTTTAGGTCAGATAGAGTGATTCTAGTAGTACTGTGTAATAAATTAATAACATAAAATGTATGTAAAATACGGGTAAAATCGCGGGTAAAAACTAGTTTACAAAGAAACGTTTCAATTAATATATCATTTCGCTACTGTGATGTAATGATATTAACATGAACGCCGAGAAATCCATTTAATACGGTCAACAAAAAAATATAACGGAAACATTGCGTGTTATACTTATCGACGTATATCTCCCGGACACAGACGTACATGCAATTTTTTCCACTATCATACAATATTTGTTCACTTTAAAGACCAAATTAGCGTATCACGAACAATTGATGACAGGATAAATCGATTCTAAATCGGAATCGGAACGATTAACCAATCATTCGATCGGATATCGAATCGATTTTATTGCATTATATTTTATAGATATATTATGATATCGATTTTAATTATGGCATTATTAGTTTCGTTCTGGGGTTTTTCTTGTACATATACTTGCTAACGTGGGAATATAATGCTATACGCACTAATATTATAAGTTTGTGAGAAAGTATGGAGTATGGATGTATGTTTGATATTCTGTCACTCAAAAACGGCTGGACGGATTTAGTTGAAAGTTGGTATGCAGATAGATGATACCCTGGATTAACACATAGCATATTTTGCATCCTGGTATTGCCCCGGGAACGGGAACTACGCGGGTACAACTGCGAGGAATGGCTAGTCTATACAAAATGTTTAATTTTTTAGCAGTGGGAATTTCTTAAGGATACCGCGTCTTCCCCGGGGGAGAAGGAGGTTATATGTGACCCGCACGGAAAGGTGTCACTACCGACTGAAGCACACCGGTGTTCCTCCTTCCAACTGTCTTCCATGAGGTACAAATAGTAGTATGTGTTTATTAGTATAGGTCGCTTCACGAATCTTTAGCGCTGAACGAAACCTGCGGAAAAGTCAAATATAAGGTATCGTCGGGTGCGCGAGCGTTGATTGGTTGTCCCAGTCGTGTTGTCATTCTGGCACCAATACGTCAATTACGAGCGCGATTCTACCGATGCGCAGCTATTCTCGTCCAGCGCTAAACATAAATGACGCGCCCTATACATTCTTACTTTACAAATAAAAATTACAATATTATAATAGATAAGTAAGGATTTATATTATTATTATATCGAGTCCTTCAAATACGCCCTTGATACAATTGTTCGAGTTTCTTTTCCGATTTTCTACTTAATTTACATTTAACGATATTACCGGCTAATCGTAAATAATTAAATTCAAATACAATTGTTATTCTAATTATTAGTTAAATAAGATAAATCATAATTAATTGGTAAGTAATTGTTGGCATAAAAAGTAAGACGACCTTTAATTTTTATTTAATGTTGTGGAATTGAAAATCGCTTAGTTTGTCAACTTTTCAAAATTGAATTATTTTAACCTATTCCCGATTAAAAATCTATTTTTGTTTTCGCTATTTTTCCGTTTAAGCTTATAATACTGATTAATGGTTCAACTAACTTTGCCTAACTTGTAAAAATGTTGCCTCTTTATAGTATTACTATAGATATATGACATAGTTTCTTACCTTGCATCCTTCACAAGTAAACGCGCCAAAATGGAAGCCCGCAGCGGGCTCCCCGCATACTTTGCACTTTTGGTTCATCTGTAAACGAAATATACATTATTAAATACTAATTTATTATGCAATCATTTGAATGAATTGTAGCTAGCTAGCGACGTGAATGATAGTCATTTTTCTCGTATTAGAAAAACATTTTTTTTAATTGACTCACCGGCGTGCGTGTCTTAAAGAAACCTATTCAAAAATCGAATTCGAAACTTGGAATAGTGTTTCTTTTAAGTATGATTTTTTTTTAAGTTGGAATATGATTTTAAATTTAAATTGGTTTTTTTACGAATTTCAGTTTGTGTTCTAATTAGTAAAATTCTGTTTAGACATTAAATTTATGTTATGTGTATATCAGAATGATTTACTTCGAAGAAAAAAATCAAATTATACGAAATACTTATTCACGACATTACCTGTCTGAAATCAGTTTTCTCGTACAAATCCAATTAAAATAGTACAAAGTATGGCTGTTATCGGCGGAGTGCCACACAAACCCAATTCGCTGTTAATACGCCGTGACCGAGATCGGTTCCAATCAAATGGGATGCTAATTTCGAGGACCACGGCGCATGTTATTAGATGATCGTAATAAAACCTTTTTTCTTTGTTTCGATATGAAGTTTTTTTTTTAAATTGTTTTTTTGTTGCGTAACGTAAATATCAATGTCCATATTAATTATTGATTTAAAATAACGTCAATAAAATGAATATGTTTTTAGGTATGCTTTCTTTTATTTTTACAGAAAGTTATGTTGCCAAAAGTAAACTTGATAAGAAAAAAATACAAATTGATATTCAAAATCAACGTCTACCAGCCAGCATGACCTATAGTAAATTCAAAAATCGAATTAGAATCCTGAAATCTCATTATTCATTTATTTCGCATCCCTTTTTTTCATAAAACATACTGGTCGGTAACACAATGCGCGCATACTCAAACAAACGCCATTACGAGAATCGAATTCGAAACTTAAATTTTTTTTTCATATTTGCGCGACATTTTTTTTCATGAAGTAAACGCGCAGTTTTACCGTCTCACCGGCCAGCTAATCGGTAACATCTGAACTGTCATCGTGCGCGCGCTCAGGGTAAATCACGCAGCGGGCGACCGCCGCTTATCGCGCCGCTCATCGATCCGCTCTAAATTAGACTTAACATCGCCCCGCGGCTGTAATTTGTCGTTTTTGATATCGATACCTTGTTTCTGTTGTTATTGCTGCGTATACGCATGTTCATCGTTTAGGGCTGTATTTCATTTTTTAACTACGTATTGTACATTCTTCGCCGCGTTTCTTCTGTCTGTTCGAGATAAACTCAAAAGCTAATACCGATTTTTATACAGTTTTCACAAATAGATATGGTATCGTATATAAACGCATTAATGTTAAAATGCAAAGATCAATGATTTACGAGGAATGCAATCTGAATAGCGTAATTAAATCAAACTCGATAATGAGTGAACAAAAAAATGTTGTCTATGCATACTTGGCGGGTTCAAACGAATTAGTAAATACTAGTTATTCATGCGCTTTAGATAAGTTCTAGATTATAAACAAGGATAAAAAACCATAAGGCCTAACTGTCCGGTTCGCCATAAGCGTCATAATTTATAAGCTATAAAAACGCGCGGAGCGTACACCTGTCGCGATCCCATCTAAGCGCTGTCATCGCTTTACGATTCATACGCACTTCGCTTTTTTCGCGCTTTTTGTATAGCGTCTTATTTAACACTATTTTCTAAACTATAACAATGTCTATGGGTGGACGCTTAACATAAGGCAAACCTTCATCACATAACAAAAACCTATATTTCATTAAAATAAAATTATTCTTTACCTACTTCTAAATCTTTACAAAATATCGTATTCATGGTGTTCCATAAAGTCTACAATCTATAGCTAACGCTTTATGTTATCTTAGTTTCTAGCGCTGACAGCGTTTCGAAAACTAAGTTTTAAACAATAAATCGTTACCGCGCTTTATTTATTCTATAGTCTAGCGAAGAATGCTGTGTCAAGCGCTAAAAGCGGTCCAAGGCGTATTATTACAGCGCTTCCTTAATTCTGTCGTCTAACGAAGAATATCATATCAAGCGCTTACAGCGATGTTTGGTCGTGAATCTTTCAGTCCAGCAATAGCCGGGGTCATGGCTTCTATATTTTGCTAGATAAGAGTACAATGTTTCCTTTAAGATAGGCTCAAGTGATTTTAGCAAATTTTATAGCTCTGCGTTTCGTATTTTCTTTATATTGTGCTTAATTACTAATGCATTTTTATTCATTTAAAATTTAATTTAAAAAAAACAAGTAAATATCAAACACGCGCAAGAGTTTTATTTTTTGACAGCCTTTTCTTTATGTATGTAGAAAATATGTAGAAAATAGACGTTCACAGTAAAGAAGCTATTTCATAGATAGGAATTAAATAAATAAACTTGGTATTACCCAATAAACATTAAAACACATAATATTTAATCATCTTAATCCGGGCTGTGTTGCCATTTTATAAACTTAACGATTCCCAAGTCAAGAACATATAACCATATTTTTAATAAACGATACCATTAACCATTAATAATAACAAAAATGCCATTTTAATTATTAAACGGCTACTGTGATCATAATTTCAATGTAACGTGCTTGTTGATCGCCATAACAATATATTCGGATAACTTAACCGAAGGGTCAATAAAGAAAACTTTATTGAAATTAATCCAGCGGTTTGTGGTGTCGACTACCATGTAATTACATTTTATTGTCGTGCATTATCATAATTTTTAAAAGATAAAAATACCTATATTGGCTGCTGGCAACACTTGGTATAATTTTAATCTGTGATATACGCGTGTTTCAAGTTTGTTTTATCTATGTTGCAATTTTTATCTCTTTTAAATGCGGCTAGTAATGTTGAGTATTTATGGCATATTTTCTACTAGATATAAAAATACTGATGCATCAAAATGTCTCTAAAAAATTTTTAAATCATTCATTTTATAAATATGACATTATTTACACTAGTATGGTATGTCATTGGCGCATTAGCTCTAACGAGAAAAAAACTGCGCACCACAGCCAGTGAAATATAAACTAATCAAATTATAAATACAAGGAATTACAAAACAATATAGAGCTGTACCAAAAGTATAAGACCGCAATCAAATTATAAAAAAAAACAAAATAAAAAATAAACATTGTAAAATCCTCGTGCATTTCAATCAATTCTAATTCACACCCCGCTAATTAATGCGGAATCAAAATCAAACAAACGAAATGAAATAAGTAATTAATATGTTAATCACATGTCTAGATCTTTCGAGATAAATTATTACCGAGCCAGTGACATTCCGCGCCTTTTTATACGTCACTTTGCAGGCTACAGCCAATAAAAAACCACAGATAATCAAATCCATACTGTATTCGACAACCACAGAGTTTGTTATTCTTCCTGACTTCCTTACTAATATAATTTATTATTTTAATTTCAATTTCAATTTCTTTATTAATTGCATTTATTAATTTTAGTATTTATATTGCGGTTTTATGTCTAAACGACTAGACCAATTTTGATGAACTTTATTGTAGATTCTAGAATCTAACTAGATACTTTTTGACATAAAAAGTATTGTAAGTTCAAGGTTCGTTATTGTATAATACATTAAAAAGTCTAAATAAAAAATAACTCTTATAGAACCTTAACATGAAAGAATTGTACGAATGCAACCGCGGTACACAACTAGTGAACTCCAAAGCTACAAAGCACCAAAAATTGACGAACAAAACAAAACTGACAAATTAATTAAATCGCCGAGTAAGGGAATCGATGTGTTGTACCGAGTTACATGCTCGAATACTTCGCGAGAAGAATCGGAGTCGCCCATGCGAAGGGGTTTGCGCATTTTTGTTAAAGGCTAATAACCTCCTTTGCCAAATAAAAGACGTTTGCCTTCGTGTTATAATTGAGATATGGGTTTAATTTGCTCAAGTGTGAAATGAGCATTTTGTTTCAATCTAAACGTTTTTTAACACATTTTCAACCTTTGCATGTGATATATATAAATTATATGAAGATTTTTTGTGTCTTTACGTATGAAAAAATGTATACAAATTTTGTATGGTATTTCTTAAAATTAAATGCTGTATTTGAAAGCAGTGGGTGGTAGTAGGGACTTTCTTATTTATAGTGTGTAAAAGTTATTTTTACCAAACTATAAAGTTTATCTATAACCTATTTATTCTTAATACATTTTCAAAATAAATATAGGTATACAAAGTACAAGTAACATACAATACAACAGAAATCCCAATCCCAAATAGATTTGATGAACCCTTTCCGTCAATAAGCAACGCTTCCCACGAGCTATGACGGCGGCGCAAATGACAGAGCGCGCGGTTCACACGACCGTACCGTTCCGTCATTATCGACGTCACTTGCGTTCGATTCCGATACTATTTGCCCATCACTATTATCTAGTTTAAATTTGGAACTGAACTAAAATTTGAACATCGTCGTCTGTTCGAAACTTGGAACGGGCGCGTATTTTCAATTTGGCGGGTTTTGAATTTGGAACAATCCGGTCTATACGTTTAGATGTAGACAAGAATGTTCCAAATTTAAATTATGAACATGACGTTTGCTTTGCGTTCGTTAATTCTAAATACAACTAACACCCAAACTTTAAGTAAATAGTTTCTAGACGAAGCCGAAGGTGAATCCTACTAGTAATATACATAGCAAGGTTACGTTCTCGATTTTCGCAACACAATACGCAAAACCGAACCGCGAATATCTAAATTCTATACATGGGTTATTTACAAAATGGTTCACGTGCTTCGATTGTTTAATGGTATCAAGCACGACAATGTATGTTTAATTAACTTTTAGCAAGGTACAGTCAACAACAAAAGTGTATTAACATGGAACATTTGAAATCAACACAACACAAGAAAATTCTATGAATAAATTTTATGACAAGAGGAAAAAATTAATTATCTATAATATTACTACAAACGATATTAAAGGTACAGGAAACATGAATTTAACTTGTTATAACATTTTTTTTTTCAAATGTTATAATTAAACTTTTGGAGTCAATTGTACTTTTAGCAAACTAATGGAACCTTATAGGTGCATTTAGAAGTTAGACCTTATAGGTGCATTTAGAAGAAAAATAAGTTTTAATAAGTATCTATTTTCCATTCAACAATAAACGCTTTACCATTTTTACTTAACCAACAACTCAATATTTCATTCATAAGCAGCGTATAAGCTAAGCTATAAGACATAACTGCTTCGAATAGCTTTTCTCGGTTCTCACAAAACATAACGCCGGAGTAAGTGAGCGCGTCCAATGTGTAATGGCGGGAATTTCAGTGCAACAGATAACAAATAGTTTATTCTTTTTATTTATTGACAGTTCAGACGATGCTGGCCAGTTTCGGTTTTTAAATTGCCAATGCTACATATATGGGTTATTATGCATCTGTGGTCGTTTTATTTTGAATAACTGTCAGATATCTTTTTTTAATTAGGTATCTATAGAATATAGTGTGTTTTAAAATGATTCTTGATTCTTTACGTTACTTTAGTATTGAAAAAGAATGTTTACTTTTTATTTTATTTTCGATACTTATAAATCTCATATGTAAAAGTATAAGATAAATTGAAAGGTATAAAAGTAAATGCGCTTTAGTCATAAAATACTTAAACTGAGTAATTCGCAATTTTTCACTGTATTATTTTATCAGAAAGTATGTTCGTGCATGCAATATGATACATTATTCAAATGATCCTAATTAAAACAAATTAAATATATATACCTTCTTTGTAAATCAAGAAATAGTGTAAGCCTGAGGTGTTTTTGCATTTAAGGTGTGTGACTTAGGCGTGTTTGCTTCTATACTCCTCAATTGTAAGTGTATTTTAATAGTTAACGCGTTTTTGTCCTGGTATAATACCCGATATAAATCGAATCAGTAATACCTCCTTTTCGGTATCTTCTTGATTTCGTTTTGATAGATGATAATTTGATATCCTCTGCTACTCTATACTTATTGCCCGATTAGCTGTTTTTGCACTTACTATAATATATTAAACAACGAACTCAAAGACGACTTGCTATGAGCGTAAATATATTTTTATTTTTTTTATCTGTGGACTGAGTTGACAATAATGAATAACTTTAAATTTTAGTTTAAAAAGTATTCTACTCTATTCATGGTGAAATGGCAGTGCTGTGTTTGTTTAAAAAGTATGAAGTACAACACAGATCATAAAATCAATTACTACGCGTCATAATTAAACGTCAAAATACAAATGACATTTAGCTGTCACATTCTAAACACGGATTCATATTTCATACAGATAATATAGGTATAATGGTGAATTGAAGCGTGCGAAATTCAATAATTCAAGTGAATTTCGCAAGCGTTGTATCAATTCATAGATTATGAATAGTGTGGACGATAGAGCATAGGTTACATTTGTGGTTACAACAAAATTATACTCGTTATTATCGCGGACCCGGCTGACCTGATGAATTTACTGCTACGCTATATTGTTGCTAAATTATCTTGATATGAATACGTGTTTTAGTCCTCTCTATACCGCATACTGATACATGTAAGTATCTGACGTTATAGGCTTTATTACTTGAAAATTGTTTCATTAAACAACATTCATGATTCGCGATTATTATAATTAGCCCGGGGTTTACGTGGCGCACCTCTGTGTTAGCTAGTTTGTAATGAATTAAGAAAAAAAACAATACGTCACTCACGTCAAAGTTAGAACGATATAAAAAGCTATAGAAAAATATTCCATGAAAGAAGAGAACGATTATTCTTCATGTTTGACATTTAGAAAGGGCTCACCTTTGGCTCTGATCTCAAAAAAGGATACAGTTATCGATTCCAGAATCGAATGATTAATTGCATAATCGATCCCGTAACGACCGAGCCCCTCGCACGTGACGCGTCACTGTGACAGGCAAATTTTTGACAACCATGACAAATTGATGTGACAAAATATTTCAACAGTTGCGTAAAACGATTCCGATCAACCCTCGTCGATTATTGAATCTCACGTAAATCTACAAATCGTTTACAATTAATTCCATAGCCTCTATGAATATTACAATAGAGTCGCGTTCAATTTAACAACTGTCAAGACATTAGCATAAATGCGTAACGCAGGTCACGAATGACGTAGCGTTCTAAAAATCCAAATTTGAATGAATGAATTCAAATAAAGAAATGAATGGATCGAACGTGAACGATTTGTCGAGTGACTCGGCGAATGAATAAAGATGATTCCGGCCCGTTGCTATGAAACATCTGCTGAACATTAAACAATATTATCGCGGTATCGTATATATTAAAATGATATGTAAATTTTCAAATAAAAATTAACCTATAACAGTAATAAAGCATAGAAACTTAAATTGAGATACAAGATACAATGCGAGACGTAAAAGCGTTACAATGTACTAATTCTTATAACAATATCTGAAATTATGACAATTGTTCGTTGATAACACAATTACGAGTACAAAAAGTGTTCTTAGAATTGTTAGATATAGCAGAGACATGGAACATTTAAATAATGGAGCAGATTAAGGCTTTCTTTGCGTTAGGCCTGACCTCTGACTCGATCAATCCGATGACTGGTCAATATGAAGTGCTATCACTGTTACTTATAAATCTATTGTTTGATTCGTAAATGTATCTGAATGTTCGGTATTTGTATCTTGTCTACGTGTAAGGTATTAAGTGTGATTGTTGTGTTGATTTTTACATTAATATACCTGTGGTTTGTCTGATTGTTCGTACAGGTTTTATCTCGTGCGAGTTCGTAACTGTTTTTGTAGATTTTTCTAGACAGAAGATGGTTGTATGATTCGTAGTTTTAAGTTTCAAATACTCGTGGACTGTGAGTGGTTTGTATGGACTTTTTTCCAACGAATTCAAAAATTCATACCTATCAATAAGATAATTTTTTTATTCGGTCGCCTGTTACTCTATTCAACCAATGTTATGTTAATGCAAAACCATTACAATGTTGAATATTGTAACAAAGTGTAATAAATGAAAAAAATAATAAATTCTACGTGTCACTGACATTACTTGAAAAGGAACAAGTACTTTGAGCAAGAAAATATTGTTATTGATTTTCTCAATCAAATATTTCGATTATTTTATTACAAAGTTATAAATAGACTAAGAAAGTGTCGCCGTTATAATTTACTTTTATCATGATTGGATTGATCGTAGAGTTTTTATTATTTGTCGTAATATCGATACTTGGATCTTGTCTAATTGGGAATCAGTTTTATATCTATAGTTCATATATTTGATGTTAGATAGACATTTTTATAGATACATATCTTCCTACGTGATTTCATTTGTGAGTAAATTAACTAAATCGTTATACGAAACGCCTACGCATCTTCTGTTATGTTCCTAATTTGTATCGCGTTGATTAGATAGCGATAAGCTTTGAAAAGTTTTGATTATAACTAACTAGTTTAATAGTTATTTTTCAATAAATAAATATTATTTTTCATATACGCAAAAAATTAAACATTGTAGGTTTTTTAACTTGACAATACATATATTAATGTATAGATATACATATTTTAAAAAATCATATTTTTTTTAAATACATCATATAAAAAAACTGACCAACTTTTGCCAATAATACTCCTATTTTAGTAGGTAAATCCCATTTTAATTTTCCTTAATGTATGTACGCCCCATTTTTCACATACTCCTACCTACTTATTTAAATAACAAATTAACCTTAACAATAAATTAACGCAAACCAAGAACGATGCTATTAACATATTATAATACTATATTATTATACAGTAACTAACAAGCTTCCAAAATCTCAACATTACACAGACCCATCCAAATTCTATTAACGTAATTAATGGTCTACCAGTCGCAAGAAACGACAAGATTTCATATAAATGGCTTCTCAAATTATCTATGGGACATTTCGCAAAACTTTTTGGTCTGTGACCAGCCTTGTGGCGAATGGCCTTGGACCATCATCAAATACATATTACCGCTCGACGTATTTATGCAAGCCCTTAGCTATTTTAACATTTGGATTTTGAAACCGACTGAGTCATAATTCATATGTAACCGTAGGTATGCAAATAAAAACAAATTTAATTTTGATAACGAAGGATACGAATTAATTTGATTATAATATGTATTAAAGCAAATAGGTACACATTTGATTTGTTTTGAAATCTAAGAATAGTTAAATGTTCTTGCATTTCTGTTCACAAATCACATAGTAAAAATATGTAACTATATATGCATATATTATATGCCAATGCAAACTTTGTATTGACATATACAGTTACATATTTTTGAACGTCCATTGTCAAATAGATTCAATGTGCATAAACATACTTTACACAGTAGGTATAATGTACAGGCTAAAATAACGAGTATTTAAGGAAATACTCGTTACATAATACTTATATATAAGGATGTAAATATTACTCTAAAAACGTATCACATTTTATTTCGACGGGGAGGCGAAATGTCAGATTTGGTTAGGTATTTAATGCGCATGCGTGTTCACTAGCTAGCGATTGGTCGCCGAGCCCCGCCTCGTTACGTCACCAAATAGATCAATTTCAGTTGACACTCGCTTGATTGTCAACGAATCAGAGCGTTATCTCTCCGAGTTATATAGGTAATATATATTTATATTTCTTTATATAAAAGTTGTAGACTAGCTTATAGTCTATAAGTAAATTGAGTTTTAAATCGTTCAAATTTGTGTAAGGAATTTATTAAGAAAATAATAACTCAAAAATATCATCTCAGTAAGGAATTTGTTTTTATATATTTATCTTTGTACCAAATTTCATTCTAATCGGTTCAGTGGTTTAAGCGTATAGAAAGACAGACAGGGTTACTTTCGCATTAATAATATTAGTATGGATTATAATATCAGCTTATACCCCATCTGCTTATATATTATATTGGCTACAATTTTTACTGACTGTATAAATATTTATATAGTCTGTCGTATTAAATAAATACATAAACAATGTTGCTAGAATAAATATAATAAATCAATTTTTTTTTATTTAAAACTAGCAACACCAAAAACAAAATGTGGCAAACTACCAGTCACACAAGAGTTCAACCATTAACCAATCTTTAACCTCATAGAAAATGCAACAACGTAAAGACATTGCATAATGAATGCGTTGCAAAATTTCTTTTCCCCGAAGTAAAGAGGCGGTCCTTTTGACCATCCGCCTTTGTACTTGCCGGGACTTTTTTACCCCACAATTGGATATACATTGCCTATTCGCAAGTTAACGATTGAACTGAACGTTTTTTTATTGTTTAACTGTATCGCTAATTTGCTTTTGAAACGGCTGCTTTTGAGATAGCTTTATTTGCTATTTGTGTTGGCGCGTTTACAGTTTTTTAGGTGTTTGTTTCAATAAACCTTATAAACTCTCTTGTAATAAATGTTATAGGCCTAGTTGCGAATATGACTAAGCCAGACGCTAAATAGTCTTTTTTCTATATTGTTTAAGTTAATTCATCTACACTTACAGAAATAGTGTCTTATTAAATTGAAAAATAATATTCAAAATTAATTTGGTAAATTGCTACAACTAACTAATACTTATATAAATTTAAAAGTTAGTAATAATAACTGTATTAAAAGTGATTCAATGTATCTTAATGTTCATAATAAGCATATCATTCGTTGGACCTTGGTATTTCATTTCCTCACTTGTATCTTTAAATTCATAGAAACAGCAGTAAACTAAGAAATTAGTCCGACGATCTAGATCACACGGCGCCGCCGCGATAGATCATAGATCTTATACGTCCGCGATCTATAGATCACATATGGATGAGTTGCGCATTCAAGTGTCAAACGGTGCTCGATTCGATCAGATTACAATCTACCACCTCAGATGGATTTATTTATTTTGTATATAAAACAGGTGATATGGTAATGACGACCACCATATTAACTACTTTAAATATTATTTATTCAATAGCAAAGTTAGGAAAGAAGAATAAAAAGAATGAAAAAGTGGAAAAAATTTTATTACTAGGATCTCAGCATATAATATCAGGAGGTCTCCTTAAAGTATATACAAATATTAAAAGGAATTTTTGGTAACCGAACTACATTGAAGACTTTTTAATTAAAATGATATGGTTGGTTGAGCAGTATTTATTTTTTTAATAATTAATAATTAATTAATAATCGTTGTACCTACTTTAAAACCGGCTACATAAGCAGTCTGTTAATATGAGACACACAGCGAAGGTACTAGGAGCGCAGCGAACAGCAGAAGTTCTCAAAACTCATACAACGACCAGGTTTACGAGCACAAGGTTCAAAGCTAAAGGTAGCACAGTGCCTGCACACAAATGACAGTACTATTGACATACATACAGCGGCCGTCGCGGCGTCCGTCTTACAACACTTCCGTCGTCATTATAATTGCGATTAATGACCGCTTGTTTTAATATTGGCTAGGAAATCATGTACCGAGGAGTTTGATTGTAAAAACGTTGTTTACTACGAACTTTGTCGCTGATTAGAGATTGCTAAAGTTTCATTTTAAGGTTAAATCCTACTAAAATATTTTAAAATGTTACTCATGATTGATGCTATGGTTATTTTGTACTTCAGATGTTTATTCGACTACTTATATGAAATTCTAGTTACTTATAGTTATAGAATTTGTTTTTACACGTATGTATTAACAAAGGGAAAATTATGTATACCTAAGTTAATTTACCCGATATATTCTAACCATGGCACGAACTCTGCTAAAGGCACCGTAGTATTTTATAGTCCTTTATTAATATAACAGCTCATAGAACTGAAAATAAAGCTCTCGATTAAATAATTAGTAGGTATATAAAACTAATGGTACCTGATTGAAGACTTTCTTAATCGTTACGTACATCTTGTTAGATCTTTACAAATGTGCAAGACGGTCAAAGGTGCAAGTTATATCAAGGGAAAGTACTTGCAGGTACCAACTATCCGTACTAGTCGCTACAAGATCCATTTCCATTTTAATTAAATCTTAAAAGCAACAAGTAAATAAATAATCCGCTATCAAAAATTACGATTACTTATTCAGAGGTTAGGAGTCAGACTTTCTAGATGTTACGTGTTAGGTGATCTTAATGTTATGGGGATAGGAGTCGGTTTTGCTTGGCACTTTCGATTGCTGGGTTTGCTGGTAATGTAAAATGAACTTTGTGCTTAAAAGATAGGGTTCATTTGAGCATGTGTTATTGTTTTTAAGGTGCACTTTCAAAGGGTCACGGGATGAGTCCAACCTTTCACGCGTGCGATGCACAATGGGCGCGGTTACTTAGTTTTACTTGCATTGTACCGAGATTTCAGTATGTTGATATTTTGATAAAGCAGGTACGTCTGTCTACGCTTCCGGGGTGAATCTTGTGAATATTTATCGGTGAAGGTTTTATTTGAATTTGAAATTAGAATTAATTTGATATTCGGGTATTCCCTTAAGTTTTATCACTTATTAAGTTGAATTAACTGTGGTAATATGGTCCACGTCACTTTATTAATTAAGTAACATGGCATTATAAGTATGCGATGTTTATAAAAAAGGTTGTGCGAGGGGTTGAAACTTTTTATAATTTTACGCTTTCACGGCCAAACCGCTGATTGTAATGAAATTTTGTAAAACTGGAAAAAAGGGTTATAACGGGGAAAGGTCAAAGTTTATATGAAGGTTCACGCGGACGGAGTCGCGGGCAACAGCTAGTATGTAATAAATATAATCCCCAGTATAATTCAACAACAATTTTAATCCTTAAAAAAGGTATCAATATAAATACAAGCATATACTCGTACACTAACATTATTTACTAGACCATTTAAATCTCACAGAAGAACAAAACATTCACGTATCTCTAACATAAACTAAATTAGTTTTTGCATTAAGGGCGAAGGTTAAAGAATTATAACGACACTAGCGGCTATAATTCGCGAAATAATTGGCCTCAAGACTTACAATAAGACCGTGCTATGCTAATGCGAAATATTTCAGATCTATGAACTGTTTATTGTGTCAGCTACACGCAGGGATTCCGTGTTTTTTGCTCGCTCTCACCAAACAACTTTAAATTTCAACTAGTTATCTCTTTTAATATAGGATTTACTTTAAAATTACGTAAGTGATTTGTACTATGTTTGTAAAAAAAACAAAACTTTATTCTCTTAACAAATCGTATTAAAAAACAAAAATGATTTAAATTGTTTTCTGGTTCCAAGAGTTTACTAATTGCCAGTGTCATTTGAACATGAAACCTTTTTTTTAGCAACTGACGTAATATAATCTGTGTCTCGCAAACGTCACACGCTGTCATTGTAAATGACAATTGTTTACAAAAAGGCGCGTTTTGCAATGTCATAAAGACGGGGTCAACCGATTTCCTGTTGGTAATAATACGTCCAAACTTATTGTTGTCTTCCAATTTACGAAATTCTTGCTCGTAATAAGTTAAGTCTATTAAGTCTTTGAAAAAGAAAAACATTTTATCGAGTGGAGTGAGCCTGAAATAGTTTATCTCAGTTGAATAAAAGTAAGTACGTGTATGTCTATCGGTTATTTTTAGCGTAGATGCAATTCTACAAAGGTTAAAATACCATTTATCCGATTAAAACTAGAAACACATGTCTAGGTGGCCTTAAAATTTATACTAAGTACCCGTAAAGTCATAAAATGAAGTGGAATATAAAGGACTTGCAATAAAGAACATGCACTAATTCTTGATATCGTGTCGTATTTTTATTCGTGTTCCGTCGCAGTACAGCGATTATAATCTTGTGAACATTTTGACACTTTTATTAGAATTAATGCGATTCCGAAGCTGCCTCTTGGGGTTTTTTAAGCGATATCTTATTGTGGTCGAGTCGTTTTTTTGCGGAGAAATAAAGTCAACGTGACGTCGTGTGATCGTTCTAAGATTTTATTATTAAAATTGATATTTTGTTCTTCATATCGCTTTGCTAACATTCGCCGCGGGTGGGTTGAAATGTGTTGTAGGAGTATCAACTTTATTGTTTAAGTATAGAGTTTATTTTGTAATAACGCCATTTGATCTAAAGGGTTTCAAGGAACCACGCACGTTTTGTTTCACTGTTGGACGTTTCGATATCATCAACGAATGCGCTAATAGTTATTTTTTAAAGATTTATTGGTTGGCTCGATAATGCCTTGTAGGGGACATCTGTTGCTTTTTATTTGACTCAAATAACGTTTTGTGTAACTGTATCTTTATAGAAACAGATTGCAGGAATATATTTTCTTTGTTTTATATGTTTTATTTTTTAACTAATGAATCATGTACTTTTTACTGAAGCTGAAACTAGATTATGTGAAATTTAATATCCTACTAATATTTTAATAAATAAATGTGAAAATTTGGGAGTGTGTATGGATATATGCTTGTTATTCACGTGAAAATGGCTGTACCGATTTAGTTGAAATTTAGTATGTAGATAGGTGATACTTCGGGTTGACACAAAGGATACTTTATATCCCGGTATTGCCCCGGGAACGGAAACTATGCGAGTAAAACCGCGGGGCACGGCCAGTGTTTACAACTTACCTTCAACTTCAATATATAACTACATTTAGTTTAACGTATTAATTAATTAAATTAATATTATAACGCACGTGAATCCTAACAGTTTTCTCTTATAATTTATTCCCTAATTATTGTAATATATTCCATAAATACTTAGTGCAATTACGCGACTAACTGCGTTCATATATTTACATTAAATAAATCAGTCGGCGAGATTATCTCCTCATCTCGTGTTAGCCGGTTTCCGACTAGATAAAACTAAAAATTTAAGATCATAATCTTTTATTGATCTGTGATAAATATCTGTTGATATCGAAATATGTTCATATATAAGAGATATTTTTTATGAGATCTATTTTATTAAAATGTTTCAAATACCGTTCTGTTTATTACGGTTTAATATAGTATTTATATAAAATGCTATTAATTTTTTAGATCGATTCAATTTGATTTAGTTTTTTTATGTATAAGTGATTAAAATAAATAATTAGTAAAGGCAGGTCTAGTTTATAAATCAGTGACAGAATATCAAATAATAAGAAATGCTTATAATTAATAACTAAAGCATAAAGTCTATACATTTAATCTATATCTTATTAATTGCATTGAAATAGTCTAGCTGACGTAGATTAATAAAAAATACACATAAATTAAATATTTTAGAATTGATTACGGTGGAAGAGAATTTAAAAACTGCCAATTGTCAATTTAAAAAAAATCATATAAATTTTTTTCAGAATTCTGTGTGGCTGGCTGGTATAAAAAAAAAGATGTCAATAGTATCTACAGGACTGGCGACGTGGCTAGCGAGAATTAAAAAAAACAAATGTCAATTTGAAAGGATTCGAAGCACAGATACAAAATAAGTAGAACTGACATTTATTGGTAAGTAGAAACAGTGGGAATATCGGAGTAGCGTTCGCCGAGAGCGATTCGTGTGCGCGCTAATGGTACCATCTATGGGAAATGTATGGAAATAATTGTGACTTCTGGAACCATTTACCGTCCAAATAACCGTTGTACAATACTCGTCTGTGTAATGCTAGGGGATTAGTGCTATGAACACATTATTTGAATGACTCGATTTTTATTATCCGCTATACTAACGTTTCCCCGTTTGTTCACTTATGTTGGTATTATTGTTATTAGATATTCGCAAGTACTTAAAACTTAAACTATACTGATTTTGAGTTTTGAAAGACTGTATTGTTCCCAAATTTGCAGATGAAATAATAACTTTACTAATGTTAATGTTAATGTTAATTTTGACGTAAACTATAATCTGACGTAAAACTAAAAAGTCGATTTTGATGGAATTTCGCCATTGCATAGATTAAAAAAAAATACAAAAGCACTTCTTAGCTGGTAGACTACCTACTATACCAGCTGCAAGAAAATAAGCAACTATTTAAACACAATTCTCAACTATTTGCTATCTTTAAATATAAAATAAGTCACTCGCCCGACTAATACGACAATATTAATAGTATATCAACCACCACGCTATCTAAAGACATATGATATTTCAAGCTCTAATAACTGGTAATAAAAATACATCGTATATTTATAGTTTAAATTGATACTGGTTCTTATTGCTAAATAATTATTGAAAATGTTGAAAAATCCTACTAATATTGTAAGTGTGTGTGAAGATTGTTATTCTTTCACGCAAAATCGGCTGGACCGATTTAGTTGAAATTTGGTATGTATATAGGTGATATGCAGGATTAACACATATGATATTTTGTATCCCGGTATTGACAGACAACGCGGAATAAACCGCGGGGCACTGCTTGTCTTTAATAAACAAACATATATAACACTAACGGTGTCCTGTAGTTTTACCCGTTTAGTTTTTGTTTAAAAGTTTTTGATAAAACATCCAATCTACCTGTATGCTAAACTGCAGCTAAATCCATTCAGTAGTTTTTGCGTGAGACAGCAACAAACTTACATCGTCAGAAACTATTGCATTTATAGTATACTAGCGATCAGCCCTGGCTTCTTACGTATATTTAATGCATATTTTATACATATAAAATCTTTGTCTTGTATCACTCACTGATAAAGACACCACATGGAATCGGTTAGATAGTTTTTTTTTGTTTTTTTTTAATTTATTTATTAAGAACTTTTTACAGATCTTATGGACTAAACCATAGCCCCACAAAACTGTTTTTTTTATAGTTTGTTTGTCAGTGTGATTGCTAAAAATGTTATTATCTACTTAATTATTGCGTTATTGTTTTATTAATGACATTACATTTACAGCTTTACAGTTATTTGGCTATATGATTAATAATTTAATAGGTGAATAGAATTTAAATAATTTTAAAGATTTAAGCATTCATAGGGACAGACAGAAGAAAGCGATTTTATTTCATACTAGCTGTGCCCGAGACTTCGCCCGCGTAGAAAAGTGACTTTGGGGAGCATTTTTAAAAATGTCTAACCCGCGCCAACAAACGTTCAGCGAGTTCAACGTGATTCTTTAAATTGCCATAACTTTTTTATTTATCAACCGATTGACATGAATTAAAGACTCAATGTTAAGTTAAGCTTACCACAATATATCATTGACCATGATCCATCCAGATAGGATAGCGTGCACAAACAAACAGAAAATCAGACAAAATTACACACTTATATGTACAGACAGCGACTCGTTACGTTTTATTATATGTATAGATTATACCTATAGTGATGTTATGAAGTTAGAGTTATAATACAGTCGTGAATAGTCAGACACTTCGACATCTCAATAATAAAGCGTTCATTACTTAATTATTCACATTCGCACCTCAGTAACTTAGAAGCGAATGTTATTATCGGCTTATAGTGTAGGACATTAGAACCTTCTTAACCGACTTCAAAATAGGAGGTTTCTCAATTCGACCGTATATATGCTTTTTTATGTTTGTTCGGGCTTTTTTTTTATCTTCGTAGTCAATGAACCGATTGTGA